>QEOT01006613.1:25694-60982 GCA_003123785.1 Pterocarya stenoptera
AAGTTTTATATATATATAAATTAATCTACCTTTGCCACCATCCGAGTTTATGACAAGTAAAGAAAATTGAATGCAAGCTGAAGAATGCGAGGCATTAATTTTGTATACTTCCCCGCAGCGTTGTCAATTCTGATTGCCTGTTCCACAAAAGAAACAAAAAGATATAATATATTATATATAGGACTACTAATTAATCAGGCATTTCTAATTAATTAAGCACGGCATGCATGCACGTTATATAATTATGAGGCGCATGTTTATGATCAATTCGTGGAGGCCGTCTATGTAGTAAGCAAGGCTTTTGTTTTTGGTAATTAAGGTGGTCTTGCTACACGAGGGCCCCTGGTTTCCATGAGTACTGCCAGTATATTTTATTTTTTCTTAATATTAAATGAAATAAAAATGCATGCATCAACAAACATATTTATAGGCAGTTCCTATGTTTATATTCCTATGTTTGTGTTTGGTTATGTTTCAGCTAGCGGAGAGATAGAAGATGGGAGTATCGTATGTGTGGCTGTGAACCTAGACAGAACTGTGGGCTAGATGAAACTTAAGAATCTGGAAGATGGAATTCTGCCCTAGCTCTTTACTGATCTAGCTTGTCTATCTGTTCATCCTTTCCTTTTCACCTTTTCTCAATGATACGAAGCAATCTCTCTCGATCTTTATAGCTAGATGTCAGTATATACACCAAACTGTGGTCACAAAAGCAGCTCTTAATATCAACGCATGCAATATTTGAACTAAAACAGAAAGTTTCGCCAAGTTCACCATCAATGCACCAGGAACGCGGCCCACAACATTAAATTTTGACCAAGTAACAAGTTGTGGGGATAAATATATATAATGTTCCACATTATCTGCATTAACCAAAATGCAGGGCTGCTTATTTAACTCAGATTTTTTGTAGTGCATATATCTGTACGTCGTTGCTATCCTTAGGCTAATTAATGATCAACTCAGATTTCCAGTTTTGATTCAAAGTAGTAACTAAGCTTCCTTCGAATGAAAAAGATTGAAGAGGATAAAAAAAGAAGAAGCTTGTGGGAGCCTAAGGCCACTCACGGCCTTAATATTCTTCTGGCCCTACGTCCCTCCATCTTACACACAATTCTGACCAGGTTTAGTTTGGGAAACTTGGCGTACATGGATATATATTTCTTCGAAAAATACCATTCGGTCCCCTCATTGTTACCGCTCCCCTTACCGCTTGATGTGGACACGTTACATGGCTGCCATGTGATTNATATATATATGCAGTACTGCATGTACGTGTTCATGAAGCCGGGAGCTGATTATAAGATGGTCATCAACCAGCTCTAAATCATTCCTAACAATATTATCAAATGACACCCAGAGTTCCCCCAATCACTTCAATGGGGAAAGGAGAAGACAACTCTTTTATTAAAAGAGATTCCCCAATGAAGCGTTCAGGGGAACTCTAGGGGACACCTGACGTTTATAATCTAATTTGCTAACTCCAACTAGTTGCTCGATTCAAAGTGGCCACCGAACCCTTCTATTTATAGGGATCAGTTCCTCTTTCTCTTTGCATTTAGCTGCATATATATGTGGCCCTCATCAATAAGACAAAAAGTCTAAAGCTAGCTATACCGAGTGAACCTAGACACAACTATGGCTAGATAAACATGCATGCTAGAGAATATTTGGCTGTCGATTGAAATCGGGATGCCACATGCCATTCTTTGCTTTCCAGTGTCTTCTGTCTGCCCAGTACTTTTCTGCTTTTCAAGTGCAGACAAAAGGGATCCTTTTTGGAATCTAGCAAGTAATTTTAGCGAGAGAAAATCTAAAAAAGAGATGTCTCGTCATGTGATCGTACTAATAGAAACTAAGTTGGATTATAAATGAAACTAGGAGATCAATGCATGATTCTTGACCTCATAGCACATTCTAGCATTATCTAAATTCTTTGTAATGAAAATATCAGTCATATTTGTGCAAGATATCTAAATCGTGGAGGGATTATAACCTGCTTTACAATAGTGTTTTCACACTAGGGCATGCATAGACGTGCACGTCCTCCGGCCTATAAAGTCAGATATTTCGTATCTGTGAAAATGATAGATGATAGGTCTGATTGGAATCTAGAGAAAAGAAGCAAAAGAAAGCCTCCGGACACTTACATCAACGTTAAATATCTCTTCCTTTCATCTTACTGAAAATTCAGACTAGGTGCATTCAGCTACGTGGTTTACATAGATTTTTCTCCTCCCTAATTATAGGTCTCTTATCAATAAGGCTTACCTTTAATTATTTGATGTTTTGCACTGAAAACCTTAGGTAGAAAATGGAGAAATTTTTTTAATGAGAAGTGATATAGTCATAAAGAGATTTCACAAAATTAAACTTAAAAATTGATGTGCCTTGATGTGATACGTTAGATTATAAAATCACTTTTATTGTAAAGTAAATTTAACGTATCACATAAACAAATTGCATCAATTTATGTGTATTTTTTTGTGAAATCTGTTTGTAGCTAAAATATTTTCTTTTTGTGGCTCATTATTTGATTTAACGAAAATTAAATCACTAAAGCCGGATGCAACATTAATGTATCCAAGAGTTCCCCTAAACACTTTAGTAACACACATCCAGGATTCTAATAAAGCCAAATCAACATAGACTTTTCAGTATCACACACCTCAATTTGATGTATCCTAGCTTGTAAGTTGTAATGCTATGCTTTTGTTTTTAATTATCAAATATGCATCAAACCAAATTATACATACGAGAAGTTGAGAGAGTGGAATACTCCATACAAAAACCTTTTTAGAATTTTTTTTTAAAGAAGATGAAGATTCTCTAATCATATTAGAAATAAATGAATATAAGCAAGAAAACTAAAAAGAAAAATTGGTCGTGGATTAAAGGTTTGGGTTATTGTTTCTTGCAACAAATGGTTTGACAAGCTGCTGTTGGGGCTACATATGTACGGAATAGAGTCTTGCTGACATGGCAAAGTTTTTTTGCTCTCTCCTAGGGTTTTGTATTTCTTCACATGATGCCTGCCGCCAGGGCCCAGCCGGTGGCCTCGGCGTCCTTTAATCGGCGTTCTTTTGATGATATGGTGACTTAAACTCCTTAACCTCTTTTTAAGGTGGAGATTCCTTTGAGGCCACTGAAATTTTTGGATAGGTTACATTCATCAATTTTTCCAAGGAATAAATCGATTGTTCGGCAATGCCGTTTATGTTCTATTTGGTTCTCAAATTCCTTCGTCAACAACCATCGTTGGATTCCACTAGGACCTTTGTTTGTGGAAGATGGGGCTTGGATTCACAACCAGTGATCTTTACGATGCCCAATCCCAGGTCAGTTGTTTTTAGATTCTCTAATGTGGTTGATTTGATTAAAGCTTTTGCAAAGGAATCTTGTGATGTGGAGGGAGTGCAGTATAAGGTATTTCATTGGAGTCATGAGTATTCGGATAACTCTGATGTGCATTTTGTACCTGTTTGGATTGTGTTGTCGAGGCTCCCACCGAATTTGTGAGGAGCGATAATTGTACTAGATGTGCTACTCGCATGAATGGTGCCAGGGTGTGTGTTGCAACGAATAATACCAAGACACCAATTGAGTCATTTTGGATTGGGATGCCATATCAAAAAGGAAGTTTTATGAAACGTTACCAGCATACTGCACACATTGTTTGGTACAAGGTCACAACCTTAATACATGCAAAAAGATAGGTAAGTTGCAGGTTGATACGAAGAAAAGTGATGGAGGCAAACAAGGTCAAAAATGGATTAGGAAGGAGAAATCGGGTGCTGAACCATATCTCACTCTGAAAGAGCAAGACTTAAAGGGGCTACATGTGTCAAGGGAAGACAATTTGGAGGTGAGTAATGAAGTTCTTATGGGTGATAGTTCTGGTAGTGGTTCAGATGGACTTATGGTGCAGGTGCTGCATCCTATTGTTAAGGAATAGATTGAAGGTTCTGGTCATGCTTGTGTCCTAATTTCTGAAAATTTTGTAATTTCTGAAGAGGATCTTGGTTTGGAAGAAGTCATTTTCCAGTGAATGATGTTGATAGGGCTGGGTATATTGCCCAAGATGATGGCACAAAGCAGGTTTTGTCTAATGCTTTAGTGAAAACTAGGGTGGGTAGTGAAGTTGTAGGTTTAGTGGAAGGCATTTCGTGTGCGTTTGAAAGGATGAATAGAGAAGGCAATGATGAGGATGAGGGCTAGCAGGAAGAAGCCTTTGACATCAAAACTCGCTCAGATTATGGGAAGGAAGAGGAGGTAGGCCAACTTTGTAAAGAGAAAGATTATAGTTCGGATGTTAAGGTTTTGAAAGGAAAGAAGGATGGTATTTCTACCAAGAGTTTGACTAGGGCAAAAAGCAAGCCCTTCAAATTGAATTTATGATATTTTCTGTAATTTATTGGAATATTAGGGGGTTATGGTCGTCAAGAAAAAGATTAAAGAAATTGTGTAGAAAGCATAAAAATGGTATCTTGGTTATAGTGGAGCCATTTCGACCTAGTAATAAGTTGGTAAAAGCTCGGAATGATTTTTGGTTTTCTGGGTGTATGTCAAATGAAGATCAAGGGGGAAAGTTATGGATTTTGTGGCGGTTTGATGTGTAGATTTCCCTGGTAGCTACGTCAAATTAGTTGCTTACTGTTCTTATACAAGATAATGATGATTGTATTTGTTATTCTTTTGTGTATGTAAACTGTTCACAGTATGAGAAAAGGGAGTTATGGGAGGAATTGAGAAATATCAGTCCTGATGGGGTGCCATGGTTTGTCATGAGCACTTTTAATATTATTCGATGTGATGCTGAAATGATGGGAGGTCGACCGAGGTTGGCTTTGGCAATAGATGAATTTAATGAATTCATTGATGAGGCTAGTTTGTTGGAGATGAGGTTTGCTGGGAATCAATTTTCTTAGTGTAATTGACAAGAAAATTGATCGTGTGTTGATGAACACGGTCTCTCTTTCAAAATTTACTTCTTCACATATGAGTTACTTGAGTAGTTTATCGTCGGATCATTCTCTAATGGTGGTTTGGTTCAAAGAGGATGATATAAGATATGGTTTTCCTTTGTTTAAATTTTAGCAAATGTGGGTGACTCATGAATCTTTTAAGGAATGTGTAGAGAAGGAGTGGATGTTTGATGAGGAGGGGAATGGAATGTGGAGACTGGTTTGAGAATATAATTCTAACTTAGGAGATGGTACATTGTATTAATAAACTTGTGAGGGGTGGAAATGTTATTCTTAAGATTGATTTGGCTAAAGCATATGATAGTGTGGATTGAGAGTTCTTATTTCAGGTGTTGGCAAGTTTTAGTTTTCTTGAGGTGGTGTACAATTTGTTGAGACGGTGTATTACAACACCTTGGTTTTTCATTGTGATGAACGGGGTTTCCAAAGGTGTTTTTAAAGGAGGTCTAGGTTGAGGCAAGAAGATCCATTGTCGCCTTTTTTATTTATTATGGTTGAAGAAGTTCTATCCCAGCTTTTGAAGAAAGCTTTTGTAGATAAGAAAATAAATGCTTTTTATCATCCTCAAAATACTTTGCTTATTTCGCATCTACTTTATGCGAATGATATTGTCATCTTCTCTAATGGTGGAAAATCTTCTCTTAAATGCATTGCTAATATTATGAAACAATATGAGTTGTGGTTTAGTCAATCGCTTGGCAAAGAGAAATCGCCCATTACTTTAGCAAAATATATTACTCCTGCTCAGAGGCGCATGTTATTGTGAATGATGGGATTTGTGGAAGGTTTTTTTTTTCGTTCAAAGACTTGGGAGTTTCAATTATTTCAGGAATATTAAAAGCTATTAATTTGGACGATTTAGTTGAAAAAATTAAAAAGAGATTGGAGGATGGAAAAATAGATTTCTATCAAATGGGACTAGACTAATGTTACTTAAACATGTGCTTATGAGTTTGTCAATCCATCTCATGTCTGTTATTCAAGTGCCTCTTTCAGTTGTATGGGTTCTAAATTGTTATTTCAGTAGCGATTCTGAGACCCTAATATTAGTGTATTTTAATTTATTTATTAATATTATTATCGTTTGCTTTATTTTGTTTTATATTATTTTATTATGGTTTATTCTATTTTATTGTATTTTATCTTATTTATATTTTTGGTTTGGGCCTTTTGTGTAGTGGGTTAGTTTTGAGGTTTATGTGTTTTCTTTGGTGAAGTTGGGTCCTATATGTTTAAGTGGGTTTTGTTTTAAGTGTGAGAATTGTATTTGTGGCCCAACCCGTGTGGGTGAACCCATAAGTTACAACAAGGGGCCCAGCGTAAGTCCCTTCTTCATATGTTTTTCCCAGAGCCGAGTAAGGCCCCTTTCTTTTGGGGGATGATTGATGTCAAACCTAAGAAGCATTGGTTGGAATGGCTGGCTGTGTGTCAACCGGTTGGGGATGAAGTGGGTTTACGGCAACTTCAGGATATTCAAAAGTCCTTGCATATGAAATTTGCTTGGAATTTACTTGTGGATAGTTCTTTGTGGTTTAAATTTTTTCTACAAAATATATTCGTAATAATCCTGTTTCTTTGATTGATTCTAATAAGGGATCTCGGTTTTGGAAATCGGTTATTCGTTGCATGCAGGAGTTGCTTCGCTTGAATGGCTTGTTGAGGAAGGAAAATTATCCTTTTGGCGTGATAGATGGCTTGATGAGGGGCCAGCCATTGATGCAGTTACTACCAATAAGTGAGAGACCAAATCTGTTAATAAAAGATGGCAAGCTGGAATCTGGTTGGGATGTTGAGTCTCTTCAACGTATGGTTGGAGATGAGGTAATGAGGATTCCGAGCAAGTGTCGAAATGGGGTGGACAGTTTGATCTGGATGGACACAGGGGATGGAAAATTTTCATCGAAGAGAGCTTGGGTTTGTATCCGTGTACGTGCATCGCCACTTAGATGGTCGGTTTGGGTGTGGTGCTCCTGTTTGCCTAAAAACATGTCGGTGACTTGGTGGAAAGCAATGCTTAATGGTCTTAGTGTGGAAGAGAAAATTAAGTCAATTGGCATTCCTCTAGCTTCTAAGTGTGATTGTTGTTTATTGGGAGCTATAGATTCACTGGATCATTATTAGCTAAAGGAGAGGTTGCTAAAGAAATATGGAGAAGGTGTTTTAGAATTGTGGGGCTGCTGTTTGTGGATGGAAGAAGTTGGTCTGATCTGGTTGAGTTGTGGTTTTCCAGAGCTTCTCGGTCTTCACAATCAAGTCAGGTTTTTGGTTTATTGCTAGGAATTATTACTTGGTGTCTTTGGTTGCGGAGATGTAGAGCTCGTATGGCTGGTCAAGCTGACTCAATTGATACGGTATGGAGACAGATTCTTTACTGGGTTTCGTGGATTGGGGGAGAAACTAGAAAGTTAGTGCAGGAAAGGGACTTTCTTCAAGAGATAAAGCTATTTTATTGGAGCTGCAAGTGCTTATCAAACCGACTAAAAGAAAAGTGCTTAAATTAGTATTTTGGAAGAGACCAGAATCAGGATGGGTCAAACTCAATTCGGATGGCAGTAATCGTGGTAATCCGGGTGACGTTGGTGTAGGTGGAGTTCTGAGAAATCATGAGGGCAGGTTGCTTAATGCCTATGTTGTTTCGCTGGGTCATGGTACTAATAATTTTGCTGAGGTACTAGGTCTTTTGTATGGTCTTAGACAGGCGCAAAGGTTGGGTTTTAATCGGATAGTGCTGGAATTGGATTCGATGACTGTGGTCAATTGGATTAGAGGAACTCGTTGCAATCTTTGGTACTTGGAGGACTACTGGGATGAAATCATGGCGCTTCTTTCTCAGAAGGTTTTTTGTGTGCTTCATATTTATCGTCAAGGGAATAGTCCGGCAAACCACTCAGCAAGGTTGGGGGCAGATGGGACCACATCACATGTTCGTGGGATTGCACAAGGGAGGTGAGGGGTTTGTTGAGAATGGACAAGTTGGGTTTGCCTTATCTTAGATTTTGAGTTGTTTTTTTTTTTCATATGCTGGGTTCTTATTCATTGTTTTTGGGCATGTTTTGGCTTGGTCAATGATTTGTAACGGTATTCCTCTACAAAAAGTGAGTTTTTTTAAATAAAGAGGCTTCCTTGGTTAGGGTAAAAAAAAAAAAGGTTGCTGATGGGAGCCAAGATTAGCAAGGGTGTAGTGTAGTGACAAATTCCGTTTTGGTCTCAAATAGCAACTTTGAAGTTTGAAGTCCTGAAATTCCTACAATTATATCTTTGTAGATTAGTGGGATGCTGTCCTACTTATAATTCGAGGACACTATTAATGGTGTATCTTTTATAAATAAATCCTTTTTGTAATAAAAAATTCATGATACCAAGTAATACAATAGAGCTAGCTGTACGGAGTACCTCCTAATTAGACTTTAAAGGACATGGATATAACTTTATTTATATATTTTAGAAAAGTTAGGGGGAGTCACGCCCACTTGAAGCCATTTTATGATGTTGCCGGATAAAGTCATGACCAATTCCTAGGGAATCTAATGCATGCCTTCCGAGCGTTTGTGAATGTTGACAAGGCATAGCCTGCACTTCTCCAATCATCTGATGATGCCAATAAGGAAAACACTATGCTCGTAGAAGATTCTACAGAATTTTTTTTTTTAATTTTATTTTTACTTAATGATTAAGTAAATGTTTTTAAATGAATATATGATTTTTATTTTATTTTTAAAAAATATCTAAATACTTAAAAAAAATGGTGAAAGAAAAAGTAAAAAAAAAAAAAAAAGAGTTGAAGTGTTCGGTAGAGAATTTTTCTGTGGACGGAGCAACGTCCTTCTAATAATAAGCTTCGAAAGCCCAACCTGCAATAGTAATGCTTGATCCACCACGTGCAATGCACGTACGTAGATGTGATCTATATATGAACTCTTAATTAATTTAATTTTCCATTATTTCTATATGAAGTTCTGCTAACTGATTGCATGCAAACAATTAGCTACTTCCCTTAAGTTGGTGGACAAGAACTGTCACCTTGGCATAGTGATCGATCTACAACAGGATCATCCCTGATTTCAGATCCAATACACCAAAATTATGGAGGAAAAAAAACAGTTGCACGTAATGAGGCACCATTAATTAAGAGATTTTGTCTATATATAAAAAATACATATGTTAATTAGTCGGTGCTATTCATGCCATTGTAATTTGCATCATGGCTGAACATGCATGGTGACAATTTCTAAATCAAAGTGAGAATTTTCTTCATATATAAATTGTGGTCCATTAATATTATACCCTACAAATGAAATGCACTGTTATCAGAAGCCCATTTATGATCTACAAGATCAACAAATTATCAGAAGCCCATTTATAATTAACTATACACACAAAGTTTGGGATAATTTGTTAATCATGGTGGAAGCAAAAACAGACATAATGAGTCGTTTAGATTCAGATATGAGTTGAGATTGTTTATAAATAGTAGAATAAAATATTGTTAGAATATTATTATCGTTTTGAAATTTGAAAAAGTTGAATTGTTTATTATATTTTGTATGAGAATTTAAAAAAATTGTAATGATGCGATAGGATGAGTTGAAAATATTATTATATTCAAACGAGGCTACTTAGTTTGTGAAGACTAATTACCAATTTTCAAGGCGTGGCCTTTGTAGGCTAGCAGCCATATCGTTTACTACAAATTGACTCTGATGTATACAGGGACGAATTAGGATTAATGTAAGTTTGGAGGGGCAGATACATTTAGGTCTATAATAAATAGTTGAATAGAAAATTTTTAGGAACACCTTTAACAAATTGATAAAAGAAAAAACCAAATAAAAAGTAAGAAAGAAATTAAAAATGTAAATTTCAAGCTTGCATTCTTCAATGGATACCAGTAATTTTACATCTAAGTTTTTCATATGTTGCAATTAAGAGAAGAATTTGAATTATGGAAACAATCTATATAGGAATTAATATAAAAAAGAGATAATATATGTAAACCATAAACTAAATTTTGTATTTTGCTAAATAATTTATAGCAGTAAAAGTTTTTAGGTAATTTAATTTCTTTAAAAAAATAATGAAAACAAAATGTATAAGTTATCATAAAATTTTAAATGAGATCAAATTCTAATTTGATGATATATAAGAAAGATCAATTAAAAAATTATTGAAAATTTGAAAGGTACTCCTTAAGACTGGTCATTTAAAAATATTGGCAAGTGCTAGTTATGAGTTGTGGACAAGAACAAGAACAAAAGTATAAATAACTAAGGGAAATACATAAATTAGACAAGTTGTACTATATATATATATATATTATTTTTTAATTTTTGGTAAGAGCCTTGGGGGCCAAGGCACCCCATGCCCCCCACCCCACCTCCCGGCCTCGTCCGTGGGTGTATACATAAGCCATATTGTTTACTACAATTTTTGCAAAATAGCAGAGTAGTAGTCGACCTTGAAAGGGTTAGATAAACAATGTTTAATATATATTTGGTTCAGTGAGAGAGACCAAAAGTATTCTTAATTATGACACAGCCATTATTAAAAATTTACACCGGCAAAATGCATACACTCTTGCCACAAAATGTTTAAAATCCAGCTGCTAAATGACTGTAAAGCAATAATATCCTACAAAACACGAAAGCAACAACCAAGATAAAAGTTTTTTGATGAATAAATGATAACAATTTCTCTTAAAAATATATATATGCTAATCTATGAGCTACCTCATTCTCAATGCGATGCATATGTTGGATTTCAACCTCTTGAAAATGTTGCAGCAAGCTCTTTGTCCTTAATAAGGTTACCATCAGCTGACAAAGAGTCTTCATGTTCATTTTTTAGTTCTTGAACCAGCAGCATAGAATAATCACTCTCAACAACTAGATTTGAAAAATCCAGTAAAGCCAACAGTTCAATGGTAGATGGATTCTCCCCCTCATTTTCAACCTTGCTTGCAGCCATCACTAGTTTACCTTTGTCTTTCTAATTTTCAAATGTACATATTCATTATTCACAATCTTTTAACATACAAAGAGAAAACACGTGCAATTCATAAAAGGTGAATACAGTAAGTACGGTACCCACCAAAGTGACGAGATTCACGCAAATAAAAACATTTCTTCTTTTTTTTTGGTACCAAAGAGAACCTTCAAGCTTATAAAACTTGAAAATAAAGAAGAAACACCTTTCATATATAGATGGTATCATGAGTACAGGCCAAGGGGATCTCTTACCTTCAAGTTGAGGCACCTAGACAAAATGAAACGGTATTGTTTACCCGAAGAGAAATATTCTAATTATAAAGTGATTATACAAAAATAATCTCACAAACTAATCTGATTTGATATGATTTGTCAGATTATAAAGTTATTTTTATTGTAAAGCAGATCTGAAGGATCACATAAAGCTACGTCAAATTCTAGGATTACTTTTGTGTATTCCTTTTGTGGTTGTAGCAGTACTCCACTTTAGGGCTGTGCAAAAAAGCCGTCAAACCGCACCGTCCTTATCAACCGAACCGACCCGACCGATAAAAGCCGGTTGAACTAGCTTGCGGGTCAAACCCGCTAATTGTCGGTTTCGATCCGACTAAAACTCCCTCATAGAAAAAGCCATGCCGTAGACAATGTTGTGCAAAAAGCTGCAGACAACGTCGGTGTAGAACTCGCCTCCATGATGATAAGTGGTGGCCCAGACACCACCGGTGACAAAGTCTATGGGACCCCAGTAGATGGTGGCCCAACTAACTCTAAGATAGCTTGGACAGAACAAAGAGGCATCGGTGCAGTAGTCGACAAGTGTTGCTTTAGTGCGGAAGTCACCGTCGTGATGATGGGTGGTGGTCCAGACACTGTCGGGGACAACATCTGTGGAACCTCGGCAGATCTTGGCCCACCAACAACAGCGTTCACCATTGTGGCTTGTGCATGGTTCTCGACTAAGTCTACTCCCATCTGCATCGACGATACAAAAGCTGCCTCCGTGAAGTCTGTGTGCCTCCCAGACACCATCAACGACAAAGTCTTTGTGACCCCGAATTCTTTTTTGCAGTGCAGAAGAAATGGGGGAATGAAATGGGAGGAAGGAATGCTAGGCTTGGAAAAGAAATGGGGAGATCAGTTTCGTTCTCAACTGACAGACGGGTTGGCCCGACTAAAGTCGGGTCGGTTCTTTTCTTGTTAGCCCGAACACGGGTCGGGTCGGTTTGGGCCCAAAACCAATACGGGTTGGACGGTGTGCAGGCCTACTCCACTTACCCGTATGCCATACCCAACCTTGATCAGTCTCTCTTGGAAGTGAGATCATACGGCCAAGAACAAGCTCTTTACCTTACCATCTAGCTAGATTTGAGCTGCAGTACCCTTGACGATAAGGTGACCTTTTTGGCAATGAAATCAGCACAATGAAAGGAGAATCCAAGGATGACCTCGATCTCTTGTTTTTGCATAAAAAGATAAGGGCATGCAGCTTCCTTTCTCGGGCCTAAGCTCGGCGAGTAAGATAGCCATAGATAACAAAGCTATGAGATGAAAATAAGCCTTGAGAAACTTTGAAGATATTTTTGTTTTCACAAATCATCTTATCTCATCTCATCTAATCATTATAATTTTTTCAAATTCACACACAAAATATAATAAACAGTTCAATTTTTTCAAATCTCAAAACAAAAATTATATTAAAAAAAATTATATTCTAACAATATTTTATTCAACTAATTTCAACTTTCATCTCATCTCATGTATGTAAACAAACGAGGTTGGCTGAAGAAAATAAAGTAGCTAGGCTTTGAATGAAAAGAAAAAGGAGATGAGGAGAGTCTGAGAAAGAAAGCTAGCAGACGTCTATGAAGAGGAAGATGTCGCGGGAAAATCATGTCGCTGAGCTCGAAGGCACAATTAATAGACGGATCAGTGCAACACAAAGTTTTATCCCAACGCAAAACAACATTAGTACCGATTAAATAAAATAAGGGTAATGTCGTTCCGTTCACAACAACATTAATAATATTATTCCCGCGGCAATTACAATCAAGCCACCTCATGTTTACCCTATATGTAACGTGAGGATCATACACATATCAAATTGGAAAATCAACTTTATTAGAACATGCATTTACCACAAAGGATAACAAATAAACCCCTAATCTCTAAAGGGGCACTTTAGTCCAAGAGTCGCAACAAAACCGATGCCTTCAACCCTAAAGTACTCTTGCTTAAGTCATAGTTAATAGATGACCATGAAAATTGTTTTGCGTGCATGTCGAATTTTTTATTGATCTCAACTCATGTCGTGTCTTAATCAACTATATATATATATATATATATTTATATATATATAAATGAGATCAAGGGTTACATCTACAAAAAAAAATATTATAAAAATAAAATGCATACTGATACGTCAGATCTATTTTATAGTAAAACATGACTACAATCTAACATATGATCATATATATAAAAACATATCAATTTTGAATTTATTCTTATATATTACCAAACTAATTTACTAATTTGGGGATGTCAATTTCTAGCTAGTTTTGATAGTTTGAGTTACGAAATAAATTAAAAATGCAGTAATAATAGCACGAGGGTATGAAACAAACTTTAAAAAAAAAAAAAAAAAAAAAAAAAAAAAAGAGAGATATATAGCAACGTCTTCAACGCAAACCCCTAGCTTCTACTTTGAAGTGAATAATAATATTATACTGTGAATGGTATGATTTCGATCAAGAGGCCGGAAGCGTATTATTATAATATACGGCCATCCCTAACCTTGCCCTTAGTACTGACAATGATGTATATATATAAGAAGTACTGCATGCATGCGCACCTTCATGTTTTGCTAAGTGCTAATCAAACGCCATCAGGAGTTCCCCCAAACACTTCAGTAGAGAGCAGCTGGATGACCATTTCATTCAAAGACAGACGTCCGACCTCCCCAATGAAGTGGTCCAGGGAACTCTCGGGGACATTTGATCATGTTGTTCTGCCACTTTCCATTTGTTTTGTTTGCATGGTGAGTACGTAAGGTTGGGGCACTCACTCAATAATTTATAGCCAGAGAAGTACTGCCCATCAATCGTTTATCATTTCCCTCTTTCATTTGGTCTTCTATATACATACAATACGCCTACGGTGGGAATCAAAAGGAAACAACTGTAAGCTGGGTTAGCGATAAAAGGTACGTAGCTCATGTAGCTTTAATCGAAAAAAAAAAGTGAAATAAAAAAGAGGGATAATAGTACTGTACGTAGTCATGAGTGAACCTAGACGGCATAGGGGCTACATTAATTGAGGTTAGGGAATATGAAGCTGAGTGGCCATATACGTACATGCCATTCTATCTTTTTACACACCGCGTACAGCTCTAATCCATTCCTTTCCTGCTTTTTGCATCGATACAGAGCCACTAGTGACTGGATTCTGGTATATACACACAACCTTTTGTGATCACAGACACGTTCAATTCGTACTAAATATCAGACTTTATAGGCGGCGCCGGAGGACGTGCACGTGTATGCGTACCCGAGTGTGAAGACACTATTGTGAAGACAAATATGGCTGATATTTTGATTACAGAGAATTCAGATAATGCCAGAATGTGCTCTGAGGTCAAGAATCATGCACTGATCTCCTAATTTTATCTGTTCTCCAACTTACTTTCTATTAGCACCATCAGATGATGACGAGAACGCCTCTTTTTCAGATTTTCGGTCGGTGAAATTACTAATTGCTAGATTCTAAAAAGGATCCCTTTTGTATGCACTTGAAAAGCAGAAAAGTACTGGGCGGACCGGGGACACTGGAAAACAAAGAATGGCATGTGAAGTCTCGATTTCAATCGACATCAAATATTCTCTAGCATGCATGTTCATCTAGCCATAGTTCCGTCTAGGTTCACTTGGTATAGCTTTAGACTCTCTGTCTTCTTGATGAGGGCAACATATGCAGCTAAATGCAAAGAGATAGAGGTACTGATCCCTATAAATAGAGGGGTTCGGTGGCCACTTTGAATCATGCAATTCTAGTTGGAGCAAATTAGATTATAAACGTCAGGTGTCCCCTAGAGTTCCCCGGAACGCTTCATTGGGGAATCTCTTTTAATAAAAGAGCTTTCTTCTCCTGATCTCCCCACTGAAGTGTTTGGGGGAACTCCGGGTGTCATTTGATAATATTGTTAGGAATGGTTTAGAGCTGGTTGATGACCATCTTATAATCAGCCCCCAGCTTGATGAACACGTACATGCAGTATCCTTTTACACATATATTAGTAGCCTAAACAGTTGGGATTTTCGTTTATTTTACATCAATTCTCTTTAAGGAGGCCATGAGTTCCTTTTTTTCCCCCTCGTTGCTATGTATCTTTTGCTGCTGCTTGTAGATTGGTAATGACTATAATGCGAAATGATATTTCTGTTAACCATCAACTCTGATTTGATTTCAGCTTGATTCTTGCCATGGAGAATCCATCAATCAGTACAAGATTACAAAAGATCAGCACAGAGATAATTCTGCACAGAGAAAAGTTCTATTAGTTTCCATGTTTAGTCTTCTCATGTCCAGTTGTACGGATTCAATTCATTAGCAGTAACTATTATTCAATTGTTGTGTAAATAAACCGTTCTTTAACAATTTTATCAATAAAATTATATATCAAGCCTTTCTCGACATCTTATACTTTTTTTTATAATCTCTCTCTCTCTCTCTCTCTATACATATAATATGTATGACGGGTCTTGAACGACAATATGGTCTGATCAGAAGTTATTAATTGGTCACCAAATATATAAACAAAATCCAAAAGCCAATATGACACCTATTAATAATAAATCTATCTTCAAATCCCCAGATCTACTAGATCACCACGTACGCTTTTAACGCCAAGTAATTGCATTAATTGGACCATACGTGGCTATTCTTCCATAGTACTGAAGCCCAATTCATGTCCAACGAAATTCTATGCATCACATGAGTTAGGTACATCCACAGTATCGTTTGTTCCTGATGCAAGCTGCTGGGCTCTACGATCACTTATAAATTAATTACGTATAACCAATAATCGGAAATCCCGATCAATCGTTTCAGGATCCAGCTCCCCACATATGAAAAAGAAACTTTTCTCTTGGTTCGGAGTAAGTCTTGCCATTCCTTTCAATTGTGGGAGCAAGTCTTTAACAAGGGATAGTGAACCTGTAGATGAACAAGGTGACTACACAAAAATAGTGTGTGCACTGTGACTCCCCTACTCCCATGTACGGAAATGCGAGAATCGTGACGTCGGGATAATGACAACATGGGTCACACATCCCAACAATAAGTGCTCAAGTGTGTGCAACATACAACAAGAGCACCACAAAAGTCGCAGCGGTTAATTAAAAGTAGCTAACTAAGTACCAGAATTGTTTAATATAAATATCTAAAATAAATAGCCGTTATAAAGTTATACATTTATCCACTTAAAAAATATAATACAAACCATATACATACAAGAGTGAGAAACAAATCTCTTAAATCCCAAAAGCAACCACATGTCACACCTCTGCAGAACCGATCCCTCAGGCTCTTCATCCTCATCTGCATCAAAATCTACGGTACCATAGAACGGTACCGCAGGTAAGTAATAATCCAAACAACCTATGAGATAAAAGTGTATTAATGCAACCAACATGCATGCATATGATGAAATATGCATCAGAGCCAAAACATCATTTTTCCCAAAAAGAAAATTTTCCAAAACGCGCCAAAATCCCATTTTGGCCCAAAACCAATATTCCACCATTTTCCCATAAAATGGTTCACATACAAATCTAACCATTTATATAATACTGTAGGCGGGAATCATAGGTAGGACTATACCACTACCACTACCCTACTTACCACCATCCCTATCGCGTGCACCGTAGGATGGAATCACAAGCGGGACTATACCACCATCCTTGTTTACCACCATCCTTACAGTATGCACCGTAGGAAGGAATCACAGGTAGGACTCTACCACCATCCCTGCTTACCACTATCCCTACAGTTCCTTTCCACATAATGAGTATCTATCAAAGCACTGTAGGCAGGAATCACATGCAGGACTCTACTATCATCCCTGCTTACCACCATCTCTACCGCATGCACTGTAGGCGGGACTATACCACCATCCCTACAGTCTTTTTTCTTTTCTCTCACATGAAAATCTAATTTTCAAATATACACATGAACATGTATGCAATTATGCGAAAACTCAATTTTTATTTGCAAACATGAACATGCGTGCCAATATGCAATGTACAATACACAACACAAATATCCAATCGCCAACAAAACACAGCACAATCCAATCACACAACTTTATCCTCCAATCCAACCTATTTACAATAAATGAATTAGTGCAAAAATACATTTAAATCTCAAAAGTTATTTAGAAAAATACTTACAGTGCTATAATATATTTTTTGATGGATCACGAAGATGCAAAAGGTGGCGACATAGTAGCAGAACAATGCAAAAATGCACTAGGCCGTTGGTCTCAAAAACTCACTTTTAAACGGGGAGAAACTAAGACTCGAGATTACTAGGGAAGGGCTTAGAGATGTCGGTGAAGCTAGTGGTGGCGGTGGTTGGCCGTGGGTGGCAGCATGAGTGGAGCTTCACTGGTGGCAGATCAGGGCTTGGGATGGGTGGTTTAGGTTGCTAGGAGGTCAAGGATCATGTGGTGAAAAGCTAGTGGCTGGAGGTGACGTGACGGCGGTGCTAGAACACAAAGAAGGCTGCGGCTTGAAGCCATGCGTGGAGGAGATTGGGGTGCGGCTGGGGTTGAAAACAAAGGGAGGTGGTCGCCGGCCGGTGGAGAAGAGAATGAGAGGGGCGGTGTCGGCCACGGCGATGCAGACTGGAGGAGGAAGAAACGGACGAAGAGAGGAGGAGAGGTGTTCGTGTCGCGCGGTAGAGAAGAAAATAGCAGGGAAGAAAAGAAGAGAAAAAAATGAAAGAAAAATTGAGGGAAAAAGAAAAAGTGAGGGAAAGAAATGAGATCCAATCTTTACAACTCGGGTCACAAAATGATCTAACGAAAAACTATTTCAAAACAGCGAGTTAAATAAAATAATTTAAATGTAATGATTAAATAATAATATAATAATAAAATCCAACACAATAATTTTAAAACTCATAAACAAACTAATTTAAATTAAATAGCAATTAAAATGACAATAACTAATATTAAAAAAGCATATCAAAAAAATTTGCACATCTTAAAAATCATAAAATAAATCCAACGAAAAATTAGATAAATTTAAAATATGAGAACCAATATTCAAATTAATTAAAATAATCATTTAATTAAAATACACTAAAATACGGGATATCACATGCACCCTCTCCATCGTGACAATTTTCCATGGAGGTGTTGGTTGAGATTGTATCAAGAGACAATAATTAAACAATTGCAGTACTAACTTTGAATCCTTTGCATATCCATTACCAACATGTGAGACAAACATACTAACTGGATACTCACCAAATTGATCCACAAATTCTATTTGTGGTATCATAACCTTGTCGTGACAGAGGGATTGTTTTCTTGTATAGAAAAGACCATTAATAGGCAATTGTTTGGTATGGCAACCACACTTACATATTACAATCACTTAAGGAGGATTTCAAACCCATCACAAAAGCTTTTTTAAATCAATGTGGGAGGGCTCGAGTACACTGGTAATTTCCAAAACCTCGTTATCAAATACTATTGTGAGAAAAGTTACTAGAAAATCTTCACACACACGAGTAAACGGGCAATGTCCAAAATAGAGGTGAACCAAGAAATTGCAGAAAACTTTTGGCCAATCTTCGGAGTGTTTCACCACCGTCGAGGTTCAAGAGTGTCGAAGTTTTGAGCAACGGTTACAAGAATTCAAATTTTCTTGTTCCAAATGGCATTACCGTTCAGCCAGTTGTAAAAGATTTTGACCAGAAGGACAACATCGTTTTGCCTGCTTCTGTTACTCCTACTTTAGTTGCAGACGACATCGTTTCACACAATGCAACAGATGACATCGTTCCAATGATTTTAGAGGCTGTGCATAAGAAGAAACACTACATCGTTTTGAATGAAACGCATCCAATCTCAAATAGTGCCATTCCTTTTGGACCTAAATAGCACCAAATGGCCCGAAAACAAACTTTGATTCTAACCCACTTCGCTGAGGCCCATGAGCTTATAAAGGAATGAGCCCAATCCCAAGTCCAGAAGGAAAGGACCAAGCTTTTGACTTGCGGATATTCATTCGACCTGTACCGAATCCGAATCTTCAACCTGTGAGCCAAGCCGAGAAGCGAGCTGCATATCAAGCTGCTAACCAAGTTGTTGAAGTTGCCAGAAACCGGTTCACTATGCCTAACTCAAATTCGAACCACTCAGCCCTCTTCTGACCTTTGGATGAATTTTGGTGTTTTTAACAATTCTAAGTCGTTTCAAATCCGATTTGGTCCTTTCAAAAACTTTTGCATCTCTAATTATGTGTCAAATTTTAATAAAGCATACGTTGCACAAAATAATCTTCAAAAATTTCTTCAAATGGGAGAAAGTTTGAGGGGAGTTCAAGGCAATATTCAATCAAGGCACCACTTTCAATATTTTCATTTAAATAAAAAATTTGATTCGCTTGGAAAGCGATAATGAAAGGATCGTCCTCATACCATCTGCGAGATGTATTGATACTCACAAAATATTCATCGTTACGCACTCCCAACCTAGGATTTGAGACATCCACCAATTACATTTAAACAACTAGACCATATATCCCCCCACGTACTTTAACACTATGATATCTTCTACAACTTCGTAGAAGTCAATGTTATCTTCCCTATGGCTTTCTTCGACTACGACCCCACAATTTTGATTTTTCAATATTATTTTCTGTCAGACGTGTGAAATCTATGTCCACACACTGAACATCTTGAGTATTAGATGGCCCACCTGGATGGACCACGTGCCAGAGCTAACAGTTCTAGTGAGATTTCTTCTGAATTTTCACCATATTTTGATACAACCTACATTAATAAACATTATTCTAGTTATATCAATGTTAGATAGAAAAAAAGTAGAGTTTAGTGGTATGAAGTTTATAAACAATAAGATATTTTTTTTTAGTAATACTGTAAACCACGAGGCGAATTTCTCTTTGTGCTTCTTTGCTATGTCAATTACACCATCCAGGCGAAGTAGCTGTATATGTTCGTTGTGCATGTTCAAGTTAATTAGTAATTTGTATCAAGTTATATTATATTATATTCCATGAACTTAAATTTATATTGATACGGAGATTCATCACTAACCTCAAGTAGTGGTTAATCTCTGTGCAATTATTCAAAACATACCATCGAACTCTATTAAACTCTTGTCCACATAGGACATAGCCCTTTTGTGCATCTATGGGACGTACAGTTTGAGAAAATACGAAAAATGATGATGAGACTCCCATTTGTCCAACTTTATAATTTTGGTCTGGTCTTGTAAATCTAGTATCAACCCAATGGAAATACATTGAACAAAATGTATGCCATTCATTATCAATGTATGACTCTGTAATCGAACCTTCCAGATGAGCCTTATTCCCCATAGAACACTTAAGTTTTTTCAAAAATCGTTCAATATGATACATCTATCTATATTGAACCGACCTAGTGGCTAAAGTCTAATGAGGTAGGTGCACTACCAAATGAACCATTACATCAAAGAATGAAAACGAGTACAAACTCTCCAATTTGCACAATATCACTGCGATGTCAGCTTCCATTTTTACTAATGCTTCAACTTTCAACGTTCTGCTGCAAATGTCGTTGCAAAATCCCCCTAATTTAGTTATAACTGTACGAACATCTCGAGCAAGCTTTCCACGCACACCAACTGGCAACAAACGCTACAGAAATACATGATAGTCGTGACTTTTAAGACCAGTTATCTTCCAATCATGAGTTCGTACACATCTTGACATGTTCGAAACATAGCCATTGGGTAATTTGATTGCCATGAACTAGTCACAAAATTTATTTCTCTCATCATTTGAAAGTGTATACCATCCAAGGGGCATATAAGCTAACGACCCATTATCTTGCAAATGCAACTCCGGTTTTATTCTCAACTTTTTTAAATTTTTACTAAAGTTAAATGTATCTTTTATCTTCCCTTCTATTGACATTAGAGCGCCCAATATATTCTCGCATATGTTTTTTTCAATGCGCATAACATCTAGATTGTGGCGCAGTGTCAAGGTAAACTAGTAAGGAAACTCAAAGAAAATGTTTTTTTTGTCCAATTCAACTCCATTACTTGTAGTTTCCTCTTTTGAGCTCTTTGATCCTTCCTAAATATGTTTTCTGAAACATCCCCCAACTGCACGATAATATCAATCCCAAACAACTCTAGCGGTGATGACCTGCGCTCAACCCTTCTATAAAAAGCGCTCTATTTGAACGCCATCTTTGATCATATGGTAAATATTGACAGTGTCCCATGAAACATAATTTCCTACCATTTGTCAACAATTGAGACTGTGTATTTTTATTACAAACAGGACAAGCCATTTTAACTTTTGTGCTCCACCCAGACAAGTTTCCATATACTGAAAAATCATTTATTGTCCACAGCACTGCATCATGCATCTTGAACTCATGCGACGAGCTCGCATCGTATGTACTGACACCCTGATCTCACAACTCTTTCAACTCTACAATCAGTGGCTACAAATATACTTCTTTTTCATTCACTGGTGACCTTGACACTGGTTTTAGTAGAGTCATCATAAAATACGGATTCTTCATGCACTTCCAAGTGGCAAATTATATGGCATTAAGATGACAGGCTAAGTACTATGGGAAGTGCTCATGTTGTCAAATGGATGATTCAAATGGATTAAAATCATTTATTGCTAAACCAAGATGTACAATGCGAGGTTCTTTGGCAAACCATGGGTACTCGACATCAAATTTTTTCCATTGTAAAGAATCTACATGATATGAGAAGAAATTTTCATTTTGGACTCTTTTAGTGTGATACCAAGACATCATTCGCCGTCAACTGAGACGTAAACAATTTTTGAAGTTGAAGAATTAATAGAAAACGTCTTAACACTTTTGGGGGTATATTACGCTTATCGGATATTCATCTTGACTCATGACACACTAGACATGAATGAAATTCTGCATATTGCTGTCAAAAGATAACACAATCATTCTTACATGTTTGAATGATATTATAATCAAATCTTAGCCCTCGCTTCAATTGCTTCACTTCATAAAAATTAAGTGATACCACGTTATCCTGTGAGAGAGCTTCTTTAAATAATTCGGGCAACATGTCGATGGCCTTTGCAGAAATACAACATATAGACTTAATATAAATCAGCAACCTCACCGTGAAAGACAACTGCTATGACAGGTACACCCCTCGTACAGTTCTTTTTGTGCATCCTCTCACAGTCTTCCAAAGTTTCCATTTCCCTCAAATAATTGTGTAGATATTCCTTCTCCATTCTTTGCCCCAAACATTCCTGCACCAAGATCACCTAACATCTCTGTCATATCCCCTCCATTATCATCATGATTATCATCAGAAACATCCACATTTATGTCATCTATGTTGATGTCGTTAATTGAGGTTAGGGAATATGAAGCTGAGTGGCCATATATATGCCATTCTATCTTTTTACACACCGCGTACAGCTCTATATCCTCTGGACCGATTCCTTTCCTGCTTTTTGCATCAGTACAGAGCCACTCGTGACTGGATTCTGGGATATACATTGTTATACACACAGCCTTTTGTGATCTCAGACGTACAGGCCGATCAAAGCAGTGGTACTAGAATTAAAGTTTGGAAAACACTATTGCCACAGAAGATTGCTACCGAAATCTTCTACCGAAATTTTTTTTATTGTTTTTTTATTTTTTTATTTTTACTTAATGATTAAGTAAGTGTTTTTAAATGAATATGTGATTTTTTTTTATTTTTTAAAAATATCTAAATACTTTTAAAAAATGGTGAAAGAAAAAGTTAAAAAAATAAAAAAAAGAATTGCAGTGTTCGGTAGAGAATTTCTGTAGAAATTCTCTGTGGACGTAGCAACGTCCTTAAAGTTTTTCCAAGTTGAGCGCTATAAAACGATGAGGCCACCCATGCAGTACAGGCCGACCCATACATTATAATTCATGATGTCTGCCTATTCATGCTGCGTTGGACCAGCTAGGAGAAAACTTAAACAGGTACGTAGAAAAGTAGATAATATTTATCATATGTTAAATAGATCGAGCATTAATAAGTGATTTGGCATGTAATTAGCTTTTGATCGAGCATTAAAGTTTCTACAATTCTGCAGAAACCCAATTTCAGTTCTCTCAAACCAACTTCGCAACTTTCTCCCAAGTTTCAGTTTACAACTACCTCCACCTATTTGCAAACTCATACACTTTCTTCCAATTTCAGTTTCAGAATTAATAGACACTTTCTTCCGATTCTAGTTTTAGAATTAACAGACACTTTCTCCCACAAGGCATAAAAACTTGAGCCAGAGATCACCAAAGAGTGATGGGCTAACAAGTGGATTGAGAAATCGTCCAACTTTGTCATCATTGTGATTCTGAACTCAAGTGGTATATAAGGGGGAACTTGTGTGAAAGCTATTGATCTCTTTTGAGGCGTTTGGTTTGTGATACTGATACACTTTCTTGTTATCCATAGTTCCATTATTATTTTTCCTCCATCGTGTGTTGTGAGTTTGTCCAGTCCAGTTTGATGTTCTTGTACAAGTTTACAAAAAGAGTTACCAAGATCACAATAAGTCTTAGATTCTCTCTCTCACAAAAAGAAGAAGAAGAAGAAGAAGAAGAAGAAGAAGAAGAAGAAGAAGAAGAAGTGAGATAGTCGAAGCTTCAAATTGACCGAGATGCAAAGGGAGAGGAAGAGATTGAAGGAGAAGGAGGAGGGGACATAAAGGAGAGAGGTGGGCCCATGACTGCATAGGAAGACTGTATTTAGCTTTTTTTCTCATGCCTATGTGTTGAATTTTACTTTTGCCATTTTGAATATGTGGAGAAAGAGAAACTCCTTGACATATTGATGCATCTCCTTGCTTGGGTTTTATTTTCACTTTTCTCTGTATGTTGTTATTGCGTGTTGAGAAACCATGAGTCGCCGAGTGCTGTGTTGTATGGAAGTTGAGGGGTTTTGTCTAAAGAGCCTTGTAACAGTGAGCCGTTGGGTAGCTGCTCGTTGTGGGGCAGAGCACTGTGTATGGTGGCCGGTGGCTTCACATGTCGGTGGTGTAAAAACGGTGACCAGGCTGCACAGTGAGACTGTGAAGTCCAGAATGGATGCCGTCCCAGCCTATTTAAGGTTCCAATTATTGATTGAAGGGGAGGTCAATGCCGCGAGGAGGCTGAGAACCTCCCCGTCGACAACTTTGTAATGGCGGCGGAAGGGGATTTAAAGCCCAGTGGCCGTGGCGATTGGTTTGTAAGGGAAAAAAAAAGGCCCCCGCAGGGGGGCAGGGGACAACTGTGAATGGAGGTGGACATCAACAGCGGGTGGAGGCTAGGGACGCCATGCCGTATTTTCCTCACTGAACGTCCAGCGTTGCGCCAAACCGAAGCAGGTTTTACATGAGGTGCGGCACTACGTGTTGGGGAAAGAAGAAAAGAAATCGAGGTGCATCGTTGTGTGTTGAGGGAAGAAGTAAAGAAATCCTCTAGGGTTTCTGTCTAAAAGACTGAGGGCCTTGGGCCGTGGGCTCTGGCCCAGCCTGAGAGACTTACACTTTTGTGGCCCAGCTCGACCCCTGTTTTTTTTCTTAATCGGGGTTTTGGCCCGGATTAGTGAACCAGTCCGATCCAGACCTGGCTAGCTAGATTATAAAATAATATAATGTCATTATTTTAATATTATTTATTTATTAAGAAAAATTTTGAAATTTTATATTTCTTTTATATGCATGTTATTATTGTTAAATACATGTATTAAATTTTATTAAATTTTCTATATATGTTATTATTGGTATATACATATTTTAAAATTTTATGTCCATGTTATTATTATAAATACATGTATGAATTGTTTATTTTGGCTCTTATTATTATGCCATGTATATTTGTTTATCCAATATAGGGCAAATGATTTACCTTAAAATTTAAGAAAATAATGGTTGCCCAAAGTTATAAGATTTTCTTAATTTTGGTGACAAATCATTAAACCCCATAGTAAGGTAGATATGATGGAGTGAACACTTTGTGCATCAAGATCTACTCTCAAATGAGAGACTTGATAACACTACTAGTTCATCCATCAAAAGTAAGGTTGGAGGGAACAATTTGTATGTCAAAGTTTTCGAGGTCGTCTGTTCAATCTATAAACTCTTGCAGAGTAGATGGAGTTTTTCTTACCAGCCCAGTCATGAAAGGGCTCCTCAGCCAGATTCCCCCGAGCAATGCAGCCAACATGATTTTTTCATCTTGGTTGTCAACTATCATTCTCTCCTTATCAAATCACGCCAAGTATGCCTTCAGACTCTTGTCTTCCCTCTACTTCACCATCAATAGGTACACCGTCAACTGGCCATAAACTAGGTGAAAAACTATCTGCCAACTTCTTTAAAATTTTTAATGAATCCTGGCTGCAGTGCTCCAAATCATCCCCAAGCTGCTCCTTTTAACGTTAGAGGGAAGGCTCTACATGCAATCTCTCTCGGTAATCCATGGAGAGTCATGTGGGCCTTAAAGGTTTCCAAATGTAACCACCAAATCCTTGGAGCCGTCGTACATGTCTATTTATGGGACCTTGAACTTTGGTGAAAGCGGTACTACCATGATCTCGGAGGTGTAGGGCAAGTTAATGATGGTTAACAGCTGATCAACCAAGGATGATGTCCCTATCTTTTTAT
This sequence comes from Pterocarya stenoptera, assembly GCA_003123785.1. NCBI lineage: Eukaryota > Viridiplantae > Streptophyta > Magnoliopsida > Fagales > Juglandaceae > Pterocarya > Pterocarya stenoptera. Next base: position 51,600 of record QEOT01006613.1, read on the forward strand.
TGATTTCTTCATACTTATCCATCAGGCTACACAAGTCATAGTGTAGCTTCTTCGTGTCCTTGTACTCCTGGTGGGCCTTACAAGCGCCCGCACAGTGTGCCTCCATCTCTACCTTGTCAGCCTGACTGGGTGTTGTATCTTCTCTGGATGGTCCATTCTTCGCCTTGAGGACCTTGTTCTGCTTTTGTAGCGAGTCAACCTCTATGGTGAGTTTTTTTAATATCTCTTCCTTTTTTGCAAGTCTTCCCTTCATGTTTCGCAAAGTCTCATCCCGATCTCTAGTTGCCTGAGATCGTGTGGTGGTGGGCATGTGAAAAGCTTGCTAATTGTGAGATATTAGGATCCCACAAATAGCGTCAACTGTTGAGGACGTGTTTCACCGATGCGCACTCTTGATCTCCTGCAACCAAAGAGTAAGAGGTCTTGGGGTGGTAAAGGAGACCCTCCAATGCTTAAGTCAGTAGCAATGTGAGTAATATCAAGGCTAAAAGTGTTCCCGCTTTATTAACTTACCTGGCCTCTTTATATAGAGATTTTTCCTTCTTCGGGTTTAACTGCCTTATCTATCATTTGAAACTTGAATTCCCGTTCCTCAGAGTTATCTGTCTATTTTGAGTGGATAGACATCTTTAACAATGCTAGGATACAGGTGGGCACCCTCTTTATCCATTCAGCCTGAACCCAACTCAGTCAGGTGGGTATTTAGGCCTTTGATGTCTTGATGGGCCGTGGAGGTACACCCTACGGGCTTTTGTGAATATTGAATCCCTTCCAATAACATTTGAATGTCTCGTATATAAAAGCTTTCGTCCAAATGCGAAGCGACATTTCAAACAAAATCCATAACTTCCATTCATTGGTCACAACCGTCACAAACTGCTGCCAAATCCTCCGCCTCCGCAGTCAAACACCACTAAACATCACAAAAGAGATAGGCACCTCTCTTTAACCCTTGGGTAGCTTTTTTTTATGTTGAATGGAGGTTTCGGTAGTTTTTGAAACTCATTGGTGGACGGACTTTCATCTTGATTTTTCGGCCACCATGGGTTTCCAATGGCCAAACTGTCGCCGTAGAATGTTTTCTTAAAGTGTAGACTTTATTTCTATAGTGGCTTTTGGCCACTTTCATTGTGCTTGACGTGTTAGGAAACTGAGATTTCTGTATCGTAACGTTCGAATGTTACATCCTCAAGTTTGAACGTTAGACCTTTCAAATGAGGAAGACCACATAAACGTTTGAATGTGTATCTTACATTCGAACATAATGAGAGTACGTAAGAATATAATGAGAGTACGTGTGAATGCATATTTTACATTCGAACGTATGTTTGTAACATTCGCACGTATGATAGTTCATATTCTTGAGCGTCACATAAGGTCGAATGTTAGTCTTACGTGTGAACATTATTTCACATTCGTTCGAATGTAAAACCTTTCAGCTTCCAGAAGGGTCAGAAACGTTTGAACTAATAGTTAATGTACGTTTGAGCATCTTAATAAATATGTTCAAGAGCTTCCTTACGTACGAACGTATTTGTTTTGTACGTTCGAATGTAATAATTTTCTGTTTATTTTATTAATTCTATTCAAACGTATACTTGGTTTAATTCAAACATGTGTTTGCTAGCATCATGTTTGATTGTAACTCATCTTACATTTGAACGCTTATCCTAGAGGAAATTAACATGCGAACGTAAAACCTAAAATGTTCGCACGTATAAGGTTAACGTTCGAACATGATATCGTACGTTCCAACGTGTTTTCAAAATAATTTAGATTACAGTACATAATATGCATCATAGTACTAATAATGCTCAATTGTTTTCTTTCTTTCAGGATATGGCTCATCTTTTGACGACTAGAAAAAATGAGAGGGGAAAGAACAAGCTAGGACACGTCTGAAATCGGAGCTCAAGCAGTGACGTCCAAACGAGAAGCCCTGATCAACGAGTTCGACAAACTCAAATGGGAGCATAAGAGCCTTAGAGACGTGTTCACTACCAGAGGCTGGACGAGTATCTGCACATTGAGGGTTAGCATATACCCCTCAATGGTTCAACAGTTTTATATGGAAATGAGGTTCATGCCTCAGGATCCATCCTCTCACACCGTGACTATACCCGATGTTTAATTCGAGGTCTCGGTGGATGTCATCGCCGAGCTTCTGAGGATCTGTTACTTAGCTGAGACATTGACTATAGGAGATGCCCAGTGATGGATCCCAAGTAGATGCAGATGTAGGCACTTTTGTATCATCTACTGGCCCAGTTGATTGGTCGGAGGCTGAGGGTACTAATGAGGAGGATGATGACCGAGATGAGGGTTTTTACATCTTCACTGGGAGAGACCGAGAGCAGCTCAATAGGAAGAACTCCTTCAGCCAGGTACAGCTCCTCCCTTTTTTCCACAAGTTGCATTTTATTGTTGTAACAAATATGGATCCTATAGCACATAAGGCCACATTTAGACAAACTCACGCACAGTTCCTTATAAAAGTGGCACTTAGAGAGCCCATCGACTTGCCACTATAATTTTTTAGAAGATTTGTTATGTGGTGAGCATCGTCTCCATGGACAACCTCTCATATGGAGTCATCATTACCTCATTATTACTGGCTCAGAGTGTGCAACCCCAGGCGGAGGAGTGGCTGACAGAGCATATTAGCCCCATCGACATGACCACACACCATTGGAGCATTAGATAGGGGAGGGGGCATGCTCACGTCAGCCTGACCCTATACCAGATCTTGTTCCTTTAATCCATTTTGGGCCCGATGTTGCTCCCCATTCTAGGAGTACTAGTCAGCCGCCAATAGGTACATCTAAGGTAGATGCGTGGCCTGCTTGGCTCTCGACTGCTTGGCTCGATGCGAGCCCTACTTGGATTGATGCAATGGTCTCAGATATTACTGTACACATCGACCGATAGATTGCGTCACTACAATAGAGTATCACCGAGGTTGGCCATCAATTAGATATCCTAAACAAAAAGGTCAACACATTGAGTGATGAATTTAATACATATGTAAACAACTTGTACAGAGTATTTTTCACTTTTATCGTGTTGTTTACAAAATTTTATCATATTTTATACTTTATTTTTATTATATGTAAAGAACAATATTATTTAATATATCTACTATTTTTTAATTTCAATTCTCGATCTTTTTTAATATTAGTTTATCCAACTTTAATATTAAAATACTGTACTTTAATTCTCAATCTTTTTTAATCTAAAATATCCAACTTGAATATTAAATCAATCAACGTTCGAACGTGAACGGCGCCAAAAATTTCCACATTCACACATATTTAGCCTCAATGTTTGAATGTCCAGGGTCCTTTCTAACGTGAATATGTATACATTCGAACGTAATGCAATTTCTCGGCTGCCTTTAGTGACGGTTTCCACAAACCATCACAGAAAATACTTTTTGGTGATGATTTGGGGACTATCACAATTGCCAAACCGTAAAAAAAAAAAATAAAAAAAAAAAAAAGAAAACTCATTTATGCTGTAGTGAGTAACAATGCATGCATGCATCAAGTGTTCCCTAGAGTTTCCCTGAATACTTCACTATGAAGTATGGACTCTCTTTTCAAACTTATAAGGGATGTCGTCTTGTCTACGGGGGAACTCCTGGAGTCATTTGATATTATATATATATATAAAGTTATTATATAAGCAGGATCGGCGAGCTACAGTGTAGCTACAGTAATTTTCCAACTCCATTTTTCCCCTTCCGTGCATTTTGTTCTGTCTTTTTTGCCCTTGGATTTATTACGGGTTTTTTCCGTGAGTTGGCGGTCTTATTTGTCTTTTCACTCAGGTTAGATATTTAGGTGGGTTGTTTGGGTTGCCTTTCTTTCATCTGTCCATTGTCTTTGGTTTTGTCTCTTGGTTTCTCTAGGTTTTCGTCTCCTCCTCCTCTTTCGTTCTCTATGTATGGCTCTCGGTGTTTACTTCTCTTTCTCTGCTGTCGATCTTTACTTCTACTTTTGTGCATAAATGTCGTTTTCGGTGGTGATTGTCGAAGAGCAAGGGCCTTTGGTTCTCTAATTTTTTTGTGGGTTTTTTTTAGGTCTTTTCGATTGTTTTGCTTGGGTTTGGGATGTTGTTGTGGGTTGAAGGTTGCGGTTGTTTTACTAATTTTGGAAGGGTTTGAACGAGTTGCTGCTTGGTTATTTCTGTTTGGCTCTTTCGGAGAATTTTTATGGGTCATTCTGATTGTTTTGTTTCGGTGGGGATGCTGTTGTGGGTTGAAAGTTACGATTTTTTTATTGGTTTTGGAAGGGGTTGAAGGAGTTGCCATTTGGTTTTTCCTGTTTGGCTCTTTCGGGTCTTTTTGTGTGTTTTGTGTATTTTTTTTTTTTTTTGGGTCTTTGGTGGTGCACTTTGGTCTTATTTTAAAGTTTAGATTTTTCGTTATTTTCACTTTGATCCCATGGTCGATGATACACTTCCTTTTTCTGAAAAGCAATATATAAAATGCAATTTGGGTTGCCTTTCCGTGTTCTTGATGTATTTTTTCCGTGGTATTATTGTGGTGGTGGTTGATAGAAGTTCTGATTTTTGGTAGTGCATTTTGGTCTTGCTTCAAAGGTTGTAATTTTTTTTTTCGTTCTCGTCCTGTGGTCGATGACGCATTATGTTTTTGTGAACAGAAGTATATAGATTCCTGTTTTGTTTGTGGATTTTTTTTAGTTTTTGTATTACATTTTGATTTTGATTTAAAGTTTGCATTTTTTTTTATCCTGTGGTCGTGTGTTGTTTACAGATTTGATTTTGGGTGGAAGTTTTGATGAAAGTTATTGGTTTTGTTATTGTAGAGAGAAACATATGAATTGTTATTTCAAGCGTGTGTTGTTTGCGGATTTGAGTTTGGGGGGAAGTTTTGATCAAATATGTGACTGTTTTGCTTTTCTGTTTCATGGATGTAATCAGAAATGTATTTTTCTTTTTCTTGGAGTTTAGGTAACTATTTTAATTGTGGAGACTTGTTATTTTTTTTTAAGCGGGTTCAAGATTTTCCTACAGTTCTTTTCCTACAGTTAGTTCTGATAAGAACTTCAAGTTACGTCTGAGACAATGGGGCCTTTTTTGGGCATTGTAGGGTATTTTTTGGTGTTGCTTATTTTCACCACTAAGATTCTGTGTTTTTTATCTTTTTTTCCTTCTTCGGTTTTCATGCAGTGAAGATTTTCGTGTTATCATTTCTATTTTTTTGGTTTCATTACGTGAAGTTGATTTTTTCATTTCGTTGCGTTAAGGTTTTATCATCTTTTAGTATGTATATTTGCTTGTGCATTCCAATTTTATATTTTGGTTTTATCATTGTTTTAGTATGTATCTGTATCTATAGCTATATCTGTAGCTATATACCTGTTATATTACTTTTATTTGTATTTGTATTTGTATTTTTCTATTATTTTAGCGAGAATTGGTGAGCTACAGTGTTCTGCAATAAATTTTCAACTCCTTTTTTTCCCTTCCGTACATTTTTTTGGTCATTTTTGCCCTTCATTTCCTATTTGTTTCTGTTCGTGTAATGGAGGTTTTATTTCAAATGGATGTATCAGCTTTTGTTCAGTGCATTAATGGTGCTCTAAGTCTGTCGGTCACTGTGTTGATGGCTTCGACAATTGTTTTTTGAGCGGTATGTATAAGTCTACACATTATATATTAATATTTTTTTTTAATTTTTTTTATTTTATTCTTTTTAAAATATTTATATTTTTTATTTATTATCTATATAATACATATTTAATAAAAAAAATAAATAAAAAAAATTATAATATATGATGTGTAAATTAATATAAAGATTAATTCTTATTTTTTTAAGATTTTTTTTAATATTCGTGTAGATCTTTTTATACAATTAGTTCGGTTTGACAGCTTCTTAGTTCCTTTTGTTTTGTTGGTTGTACTGCTCTTTCATTTGGCAGGTGCATTCTCATTTCATTTTTATATGTACAGGACTTTCAGTTTCTGGGGTTTTAGTGAATTGCTTTTTGTGGATGAGACTGACTGAGTCATGACTGACTCACTGTATGAGATTGAGTGCATGGGTTCGATATATAATTTCCTGTGCGCCAGCTTCTCAAAGATTTTTTTTTGTCCTTTTCTACAAATTCCAATCGGCTGAAATGTTTGTCTTAGGGTGCATTTGGATACCTAATTTATCTTAATTCATCTCAACTCATTATTATATTTTTTTTAAATTTCAATATAAAATATAATAAATAATTCAATTTTTTTAAATTTTAAAATAATTTTAATATTAAAAAATAATATTTTAATAATATTTTATCTATCTCAACTCAACTCAACTCAATTCACTTCAACATCCAAACCCACCCTTAGAATTCATCAGCTTGAGAGGATGGGTTAAGTATTTGGATTTTTGTGTCGTCAGTGTATTGGCAATGGGAAAAGGTGATCTCATTTATATCTTCTGTGGATAAGTCTTTTCTTGCTTTATTACTTCTCTATTTGTACGTGATCCCTACTTTATGTCCACATTTATATAAACCGTGGTACGTTTTTTTTTAGTCTATTTGTGTTATTTTTTTTATGTTTAATTGAAACAAAATTAATTATACTTGCAATAAAATTAAGAGTTTATTTTTATAATGGTACTTTTAATAATTAATATCCTTAAATCTTCTTTTAAATTATATATTTCCTAACTAATAATTATCCGTATTTATAATACAGATTTATCTCTTTCATCGTGGCCAATAAGTATATTTACAATTAATCATCTTCTTTTTAAGGCAGAGCCATTGCAAAGATAATTCATATTTAAGCAATTCTTCGTTAGTATATTTCTATTAAAAGCTACAAATCTATATTTCCCTTTTATTAATATCTTAAAAATAGCACAATCATTTTAATATTGATTAATCTTAAATTTATTATCTACATACATTGAAGATCTAAACTTTTTTTTCCCATTCTTAAATTACATTTTATTTTTAATTTTTAAGGACGGCAATTAATGATTCAATGCTTGAAAGTATTATTGCAAAATCCTTGAAATATCCATCTCCATCTTTATCATCGGTTGGTGTTCAAGAAATAACACAAAATTGTGATGTTGTTGCATTGTTGAAAAGTTTACAACTAATGGAGGTAAAATACTTTTCTTAATGCCATGTTTAGATTTATGTCCATTCTCACTATGTAAAACATTGTTCTTAATATAATATAGAAAGTAAAATTTTGGATCAAGGCAAAGATAAACATCATCAACTTGCTTCAAATATTCTTTTACATGTCATGCATCAATTGTAACAAGGGAATTAGGCATGACCAAAATGAAAACTTTCTTTGTTATTATTGCAAACATCAAAGTGTTGCTCAACCACGGTATATATTCTTCAACTTTCACCACTTAATAATTCATTCAAAAAATTTCTTATATGTAATTTTTACCAATCCAAACAAAAAACAATACTCTCATCATTTGTAGTTGTCGAGCATATGTTGAACTTGATGATGAGACAAGAAAATTAGCTGTTGTTATGGGACAAGAAAATTAGCAATTGATTTCATGAATCATATTGGAGAGGTAACTTTCTTCATTTTTATTATTTTTTCCTTTCCGACAAAAAATACTTAATTATATGATATCCCTTATGTTATCTATAAAACAATTCAATTATATACTAGAACAACAAAAAAGATTCTAAAACAAAATTCTACAAAACATATTCTTAAATTCATCTTTTTATTATAACATTAAAACATACCAATCATAAATAACAACTTCAAACCCTAAACTTAAAAATTCTAATAATATAATTAAATTGCTTATAAAAAACTGTGTTATTTTTCAGATCTAAATTTTCTTCTATATATAAATTATTTATATATTTATTGATCATTTAATCTCACTAAATACTTAATATACAAGAGCATTTACCATCTATAGAAAACATGACATTGAAAGCTTCGAAAAAATATAGATGATTCAACTTGCTGCAGACCCAGACATATTCAACCAACAATACCACAAAAACCTCAATATTGTCTCAATTGGTTCTATCCAATATGACCCATAACTTCAATGACAATGGGAAAAAAACAGATCTATAACTTATCTTGTTGTTTAACTTTATCTAACATTCCTCTGAACAAATTTCTATAAAAAAACTAAGGAACCCAACTAGGCAAATGTACATCAAACGTTGCCCTCCACTAGTGTGTGTATATATATATATACTAGTGGAGGCGCAACGCGTGATGCACGTTTGTCTAGTTGGATTTTTTTTATTGTTATAAAGAATTTGTTTAAACAAATGTTAGAAAAAGTTAAACAACAAGATAAGTTATAAAATCAATTGTTGTACAACCCAATGCCTCATCTGCAAGTTCGCCAAACATAACTATAACTAATTTTTTTATCTCATCATCAAGCTCAATATATGCCCAGAAACTACAAATGATGAGTATTGTTTTTTGTTAGAATTTGTAAAAATCACATACAAAAAGATTTTGAAATGAATTATTAAGTAGTAAAATTTGAAGAATATATATCATGGTTGAGCAACACTTTGATGTTGGCAGTGATAACAACAAAAGCTTTCATTGTGATCATGTCCAATTCCATTGTTACAACTTATGCATGACATGTAAAAGACTTTAGTCACCCAAAAATGAAACGAGAATGCACCAATCAAACGAAAAAGGAACAGTAGAACCAACAAAACAAAAGGAACCAAGAAACTAAGAAGCTGTCAGATCAAATATAAAAAAAAAAAAAAAAATAATCTTGAAAGCTGCATAAAAAATATCTACACGATTATTAAGAAAATATCTCCAAAAAACAATTCTCAAATGCATCAACAGTCACCGACGGACTCAGAGCACCATTAATGCACTGACCAAAAGCTGGCACAACCATTTAAAATAAAACCCCCACTACACAGATAGAAACATATAGGAAATGAACGGCAAAAAAATACAGAGCAAAATGCACGAAAGGGAGAAAACGGAGGAGTGGGAAAGTTACTGTAGAAACACTGTAGTTTGTAAATTCCCGCTAAAACAATAGAAAAGTAGAAATAGAATAGAGATAGGAATACTAATAAAACTAATAAAATAAATACATATAACTATCAAAAAACCAAAAACCACAGTTAAAACAGTTATTAGGTAATGAGCCCAATCGACTTGTTCGAGAAGTCACTCTCCAGAGTTAGGTTTAGAAGAAGAAGAATAGATTTGAGGAAGAAGAGAGAATTCAGTTAATTGAGTGAATCATCCGTTGGAGACTTTTCCCTCCAAGCTCTCTATTTATAGTGATTATTTGAACGAAACGGCAGTGTTTTGGTTAAACACTTATTACAATTATAGTAAGTAAAAACGACTGTGTTTAC
>QEOT01006614.1:6823-64759 GCA_003123785.1 Pterocarya stenoptera
ATTAAAACAAAAAATCCAAACTATAAATACATAGAGTCTGGAAAAACCAAAACAAAGCCGGAAAAAACCAAAATGAAAACTATTGGTGGCGCGTGCATGACACGTGCCGTACTAGGGATGAGCCATTCAACCAGTCAAGATGTTGTCGGAGTCGTTGGACCTTGAGCTGCTGCGCATGATGTCCTCGGAGGATGAGTCGCGGGGATTTAAAAAAAACCAACGCATTTCCTTTAAATCACCTGTCAGCGTAACGCGCCGCTCCGATTAGCGCACAATCCGGTCTATTGCAAGATCTACAAATGAGGCTTCGTTCGGTGGTGCGTGTGTCAGACAATGGTCACCGGAGAAGCTTGAAATAGCTACCCCCTTATTCGGCGGAAAACTTGAAAAAACGAAAAAAAAAAAAATCACAGGAGGGGGAGGGCCAACGAGAAGAGGGAGGAGAGGAAGAGGAAGAAGGAGCTGAAGCTCCCTCCCCTCCCCCTGCTGGAATCGGACGGGCGAGTATTTTTTTGAGAGAGAGGGTCTGGTTCTTTTAGAGCACTATACTAAATAATTACATATGAAATAATGATATAGTAATATTAATACTATTACTATAGTCTATCAATAATATAGTTATAATAAACTAAACTCGCTAAATACTAATATAAAGTTATTCTAATAACTATAACTAATATTAATATATAGCTATACTAATAGTCCAATATTAATACTAATATATAGTCTAATATATTATATATCTATAACTAATACTAATATTTATTCTAATATTAATAGTCTAATATAGGCTATAGTTATATTCAGTGTAGTCTAACTAGACTATTAGTAATAATTTGGATATTATTACTAAACGGCGCCGTTGCACGTCCAGCCTCCCAAACCCTGAGAGTCAAGACGGTAAGACCCGCCCCTCTCTTCCTCAACTCTCTCACTCTGCCTCTCTGCATCTTTGCCCTCTCACGCGGCCACGGCCCACGCCGTTGCACTGTGCACATCTCGCCGTCGCCCCCACAGCCTGAGTCCCCTCCCTCTTGCCGTCGCCCCCTCAGAAACACAGACCCGCTCTCTCGCCGTTGCACCTCCCCTCACGGCCTCGCCTCTCGAGCCGTTCCCGTCGCACACACAGCCCCTCGGCCCCTCTCTCAACGCTGCGCTGCCCTCTCTGTCTCTCACCGTCTCACGCAGCCCTCCCATCTCTCACGCAGCCGGCAGCCCCTCTCTCACGTCTCTCTGTCTTCGACGGTAATTTTTCTTGGAACAATCTCGGTTGTGTATATCATTTTTAATATCATTTTTATTCTCCGTTGGTTTAATTGTTATGGAACTTTTTTGTTTCAAAGGTTTATTGGTTAAATGGGACCTTTAGACATCTTTGAGAATTTTCGTCTAGGTGTTGCTCGTTGGACTTAATTTCTATACAATTGTGCAACTTTCTTTGAGGTCAGGATTGTTTAGACATATGCTCCCAGTTGTTAAAGGAAATCAGAATAGAGAAACTATTTTACTTTGGGTTGTCGATTTCAAACACAAAAAAGAAAGTCTAATACTTCCAAGTTGCGTGAGACTCCTACGTCTGCAATGATATGGTTGGGTTGTGGACTTCCTAGATTTTTTTTCTAAGGACCATATTAGCCTAAAGCTCTGTTTGTTTTGTTTGATTAAGCATTTGAGTTGAATGAAAGCTTTCAAGTGGCTTTGCTCCGTTGCCTTCAGTCCCATATCTCTTGTATGACTTCCAAAGATGAAATCTCCCATTTCTACCAAGTCAAAAATGAAAAATGAAACATCTACTGAATTGTAAAAAAAACCTACCTACCAGTTGGATGCCCTTTTGAAAGATTTATTTGCTCTCATACATAGATCAAGTCAAGATATGAAAAGTTAAAGAAAAAAAAAGCAATTAAAATCATCTTCTCGAGGATCTTTATTTGTCTAACGTCAATAGTGAAGATCATTATTTTTTATAAACTTACTAAACATATTATATTCTTTTCTAGGAATTTGTATTATAAATTTTTGTAAATCTTTGTGTTTCTTAAATTTACTATTATTATTCCTTTCTTAAATCATTTTTTATAAATTTACTAAACATATCATTTTTTGAAAAGGTTTATGCAAATGTAGGGGCAAAGAGCAGCCTTTTACCTCTTAAGATAGGATACATTCCCAAGCATTGTATTGGGCTCTCATCCATAAACAGTTCTGTGCCCCAAGAGCACCTCATTTCATATATAGTGATGAATCTGATTTGTAATAATATTCTAGCTAGGTATCCTTTTGATGCAGTTTCAGATCCCATGCATTTGTCTTCAGCTATTGGTCTCTCTCACACAAAAATTTGTTCCAAGTTCTAGATTGCTAGCTACTTTCAATGCTTCTCTCTCTCACAAATCTCATGCATTTACTAAATTAAAACTGGAAAACTGGACCAACCCGGACCGGAACCTGTAAAACCAGATGTACTGATTTAGGGGGGTAACCAATGCAAAACTGGTACATAGCGGTTCGGTCCTAAATTTTGTCTAAAACTGGACCGGTTCGGACCGGTTACACCCCTACATCACAAGGCACGCTTTGGATCTCATGCTGATTCCTTAGCCTTGGTTTGGATGGTGAAATCATCTTAACTCATCTCATCTAATTATTACAACTTTTTCAAACAAAATAGAATAAATAATTCAACTTTTTCAAATTTTAAAATGAAAATAATATTATAAAATAATATTTTAATAATATTTTATTTAAATATCAACTCCCAACTTTCATTTCATCTTATCTCAACTCACTATCCAAATTAGGCCTTAATATTTCATCTGCATTGTGAATTTATTCCCCTTGGGCTGGACTGACTGATCTTTGTGGCCGTTAAGGGTACGTTAATGGATAAATGAGACAGTTGAGAAATTCTTATAATTTTTTTTTTCAAAGACTTTTTAATTTCAAATCCTTAAAAGAAAAATGATATAAGAACAATTATATTGCATTTTGTTTACAACTGAGTATGAAAGAATTATTATTTTATTTACTTTTGAATTGTTGCAAGCATAGAAATTTTGAATGAAAGTAAAAATATTAATATTTTAATATGTAGTAGTAGTTGGATTGTAATAGAGTTAGTCTTTAAAATTTTCATCTAATTATTATCTAAGCATTACAAATTTTACAAATTTTAAAACAAAATAAAAAAATAAATACAAACTTTTCAAACTTTATAATAAAAATAATATTAAACTGTTTCTCTTTCATTTCTCAAACATAATATTAAACTCTCTTATTTCTCATTTTTTTTTTTAAATTGAATAAAATATATTAAATCAAATAATTTTATTTATTATTATTCACAAAATTATATTCTAAATTTTCAACTGGTACTAACTTCAGTGCCATGGGTACACGTACCACAGGTGATGGGAACACAGGCTCAAAATAATAATAAGGCCCAGTTTGGATGCCCATGAGCTGTACTTCATCTTTCATCCACCTTCTAAACGGCAGTATATAACATGAAAAATGATATAAGGACAATTATACTACAATTTGTTTACAACTAAGTATGAAAAAATTATTATTTTATCTACTTTGAACTGCTGCAAGTACAAATTTTTTGAATTAAAGTAGAAAATATTAATATTTTAATATGTTGTAGTAGTTGAGTTGTAATATAATTGGTGGTGTATCATTTAATATTTTAATATGTTGTAGTAGTTGAGTTGTAATATAATTGGTGGTGTATCATTTATATTTATCTCAGCTTTGATGAAACCGATACAGTATTGCTACAGTTGATTTGCTACAAATTTTCATCTGCCTCTACAGTGCCGCCACAGTACCAATACTGTAACACTAACTACCACATTTTTAATATACATAATTATCTATTAGAATTTTTTATTTTATTGTAATATATAATAAGAAAAATATATTTCGAATTTTATAAAATATAGTATAATAAATTGGTTATAATTAGAGTAATTTCGTTTAACAAAGAAATGCATTCATATTTGAGAATATTGAAATAATAACGACCAACTACAAAAAATTTATTTTGGGAAAGTCAAAATATTTATGAGTTTTTAAATTAATAATAGATATTACTTATTTTTAATATATTCATAATATTTTCCACTCAATAATTAAAAATATTTTTCACTAATTGGTGGGATCCACCACTTTATCAAATTTTCAAAAAGTTAAAATCATCTCATTTTATCTCATCATCTAAACATACTATTTTTTACAAAATATCTCATCTCATCTCATTATCGAAACATATTTTTTTACAAACTATCTCATCTCATCTTAACTAAAAAGTTTCATTATTACTCAAAATATATTATTTCATCTCATCTCATCTCATCTCATCTCATCTCATCTGAAGTGTGTAACCAAATGAGCCGTTGTGTAAAAAAAAAAGTTTATTTATTTATTTATTGACAAAACAGACTCAAATAATTGCCCTTTCATTGCGAACACAAAAATAAACCCTTGCACTTTCCCTGTCTTTCTCCAACTTGGCGCGCTGCCTTCACTGCCGTGCATCCTTCTGGGAGTCACAGATTCTCAAAATCTCGTCATCTTCTCTCCACATCACTACACAAGTACCCTTCTTTCTCAGTCTCTCTTTCTCGCTCACACACATTTTCGATTGGCCCTCTATTTCTAGTTCTTCTTCTCTTTAATTTTTTTACAGACTTAGAAATTGTCAATTGATGAACCATGTGTTTAAACTGTTCGGCACTGATCGGACTCCACTGACGTGGTGACCCTAGGCCCGCCGGCGCGTCTAGTTGCAGGTGCTTGCGGCGGTGGGGCTTGAATCTGGTTTTTTTTTTTTTTTTGTCCTTATTTGTCTCTGATTGTCTTTGATACCAAGGGCCCTGGTATTAATTAATCTATGCTACATGTAGGCATTTTATGTTTCTCTCTGAAAAAACACGAGGAATTGCAGTTGGACTAGATGAGTGTTCTGTCATCTGTGGACTTTTCTTTATAGGCATTGATAGTTTTTTAATAAGCATTAAGATTTTCCTTAAATTTTTTTTGATAGGTTCCTTAAAAAGTCTAAAAGACGCAATCCAAGTATACAGATATATACAAAAGATACCAAAAAAAAAAAAAAAAAATTATGGAAGTTGAGCCGTTCAAATCTATAAAAGCTGTACCTTTTCATTAGGTATTGATGGTCATCATGGTCTTGGGTCTTGTTTTTGAACCAATTGATTCTATAATGTGGTTGTGGTTGGAGATTTGAGGTGAAAATTTACGTTTTTTTTCCTCTGGGTTTTGAGCCGTCACATTCTCTCCTCTCGAACTAGAAAATCATATTGTTCACTATTATGAGACTCTTCTCACCGAATTGGCAACTTGGAGGCCGAAGCTTGATGCCTTGTCTTTTGAGGCAATTGATCTGCAATATGTGAGTGTCTTGGAGAGACATTTCGATGAAGAAAAGATTTTCAAGGTCATCTTTCGTATGGCTAAGTATAAAGTGGCGGGCCCAGATGGTTTCTCAATGGGTTTCTTCCAACTTGTTGGGATGTTGTGAAAGGTGATGTCTTGCAGGTGTTTAGTGAATTTCACGCTTTTCAGAAGTTTGAAAAATCCCTTAATGCGACATTCATTGCTCTCATTTCCAAGAAACATGGGGCTTCGATTATTGAGGATTTCCGTCCAATAAGTTTGGTTAGTAGTGTTTATAAGATTATTTCGAAGGTTCTTGCCAATCGGCTTAGTCCGGTGTTGGAAAATATTATATCCAAGCCTTAGAATGCTTTTATTCGTGGGAGACATATTCTTGATTCGGTGCTTATAGCAAATGAGAGCTTAGATTCTAGATTGCGGGAGGGAAGTTCTGGTATTCTTTGCAAGCTTGACATGGAGAAGGCTTATGATCATGTGAATTGGAAATTCCTCTTGTACTTGCTTGAGATGTGTGGCTTTGGAAATAGGTGGATTTCTTGGATGAGTCATTGTATTTCAACTGCCCGATTCTTAGTTCTAGTTAACGGCACTCCTATTGGTTTTTTTGATAGCTTGAGGGGTTTGTGACAGGGAGATTCGTTATCTCCTCTTCTATTTGTTATCGCTATGGAGGCGTTGAGTAGGATGGTGTAGGCTACTATTGGTGGGGGTTTTTTATCTGGTTTTCAGTTGGGAAATGGCTCCGGTGGCCCATTTGTCATCTCACATCTTCTTTTTGTAGATGACACTCTGGTATTCTGTGAAGCAGATAGTAGCTAGGTCCAAACTCTACGAGCATTGTTACTTTGTTTTGAAGCAGTGTCAGGGCTCAAGGTGAACCTTAGCAAATCTGAGATGGTACCGGTGGGTGAGGTCCCTAATATCCGTAGTCTAGCAAGTCTTTTGTATTGCAGGGTGTCCATCCCAATGAAATATTTGGGCCTTCCACTAGGAGCAACTTTCAAGAGTAGAGCTATATGGGATGGGGTGGTGGAGAAGATAGAGAAAAGGTTGGCTGGATGGAAAATGGTGTATTTATCAAAAGGGGGATCGTCTCACTCATATCAAGAGCACACTCACTAACCGCCCCACTTATTTCTTATATCTTTTTCCTATGCCTGCAGGGGTGGTGAATAAGATTGAGAAACTTTTTAGGGCGTTCTTATGGGGAGGCCTAGGGGAGGAGAAGAAATTCCACTTGGTTAGTTGGAAGACAGTATGTGCCCCAGTTGTGAATTGGGGGTTGGGTGTTTGCAACTTGAGAACCTTTAATAAAGCACTATTGGGGAAATGGCTTTGGAGATATCATCTGGAGGGGGGATCATTGTGAAGGAAACTATAGACGCTAGATATGGTGTTGCTTGGGGTGGTTGGTGTTCCAACGAAGTGAGAGGGGAGTATGGAGTGGGGTTATGGAAGTTTATAAGGAAGGGGTGGATATGCTTTGAAAATCATATTCGCTTTGTAGTCGGTGAAGGCAACCGAATCAGTTTTTGGTGGGACGTGTGGTGTGGAGATCATGCATTGGAAAGGGTTTTTCTGGCTTTACATCGTATTGCAGCTAATAGGGAGGCTTCAGTGGCGGATGTGAGGTTATTTTCTCATGGTTCGCATCAGTGGAATATTCTGTTTAATAGGGATTTTCACGATTGGGAATTATCTATGGTTCCAGACTTTTTCAGCCTATTGCATTCCTCGGTGACTACTATGACACAACATGATAGCTTGAAGTGGAGGTCTAAGGATCATAAGATATGTACAGTTAAGGCGTATTATAACCTTTTGATAACACAAGACCATACTCCATTCCCCTGGAAGAACATTTGGAGGTCTCGTGTGCCCTCCAAAGTTACTTTTTTTTTGTTTGGAACGTCGCTCTTGGGAAGATCTTGACCACGGACAACTTGAGGGAGAGAGGATGTGTAGTGTTGGTATGTGCTACATGTGTAAAAAGAATGGAGAATCGGTGGATCATCTCTTACTAAATTGTGACGTAACAAGGGTGTTGTGGGATGAGATCTTTTAAAGGGTTGGTGTCACTTGGGTACTGCCTATGAGGGTGGCGGATTTGATAGGTTGTTGGAGAAAATTGCAGGGCTGTCATCAAGTGGCAGCAGTTTGGAAGATGATTCCGTTGTGTATCATATGGTGCATTTGAATGGAAAGGAATGCACGCTGTTTTGAAGACAAGGAACGCACAATGGTGGAGTTGAAGAATATTTTCTACATACTTTATAGCTTTGGTTTTCCGCTATTGTTTTAACCGGGGATAATATTCATGATTTCTTGTCTTTAGTTCATCGCTCTTAAAATGTATTTGAGTGTTCTTTTGTATACTTCTTGTGTACGTGGTACATGCCTATTTCATTCATATCAATAAAATTTCTCTTACTTATCCAAAAAAAAAAAAAAAAATTTGTATAGATAGTGTTTCTTGGATTGAATTAGTTATAATTTTGCTTTGCTTTTTTGGAAGTATATATTTTTCTTTTGCTGTTTTCGGTTCTGTTCTTGGATTATAGTCCTAAGCCAAGTTGGATCCTTCTAGGTGTCAGATTTTGGAACCTGGTCTTAGGACTATTACAATAGTTTTCACTTATAGTTTTCTAACATTGACCTATTAAATTGAATATGGATACCATAAACGCTTCATTGAAAAATTTGGAGAATTCTGATCAATTTACTATCCTGAATGGCACCCAGTCAAAATAGGCCCATGGCTCAAAAAAGTTACTCCTACAAAGGTATCCGATAAGCCGAAGTAGAAAAAGGAAGTTGTTCCTTATATTTTCCCAAGAACTAATTAGAAAAATATATGAAGCAGATGGTATTATCAGAAATTTGTAACTTGAAGAAGAGATTGCAGTTCCGACTGCATCCGAGATTGTATTTTGCATCAAAAGCAATGCTACATGACAATGATTCACTGTATGCTGATGTACCAAAGCCCCAACGTAAAAAGGCAGAGAGGAAGCCTTATCCAACGTCGATGAAGGTTCTGATTGCTAGGGCAAAAAAGGAGAGAGAAGCCCGAAAGGTTCAACCTTGTAGAATGCTTGAAGACCCACCTGACAATGGATTATTGGTTCCTGAGCTCGTAGAGGTGGCGCACCATGTCTACCGTGCCCGATATTCCCTCCTGTTTGGCCTTTCAAAACTTGTCCAACTCATTCCTCTTCAACGCTGCAGGTACTATGGAACAACTACCTTTTGAGTTATTACTCCATATGTTTCCTTCTTATTTATCATTGTTTTTCTTATTTTTCTTATTTCTTCTAATTCGCTTCATATGGATAAGAGCTGGTTTGCATATGGACCCCAACTGCTGGTTTGTTGGTTGCTCACCCAGATTTACTTCTATTAATTTAACTCTATGGTGCAGCTCAGTGGCTCTATTTGAAACTAGTACCAAAAGTAATCACAATTTGGTGGCACTATTTGATACGACTTTGCTTGGGACAAGAGAGTATTTATTTGTTGTTAAGTTAAGCATGGCACTTCCATGTTGTCTATGCATGGTAAAAAAGATGGTCTAGTTGTTGAAGCTAGCTTTACCACATTGTTTTTACTCTGTGCCTATAGTGCCCTGTTAAAATAAGGTTCCCATACTAATGACTAGTGTAGGTGGTGTATGAGATCCTACATTACTTAGGAGGGAATAGTCATTCTCTTTATACTGATTCCAATTGAGTTCCAATTGTACCATTGATTGGTCCTTTTGGAGTATGGCCTAGATGTGGCTAGGGCCTTCCCTTGGGATGATACAAATGGTATTAAAGCCTATCCCAACTAGAAGTGTGGGACTTGAGCTGTGCCACCTCTAAATAGATGATCGAATGACATGATGAGAGAATCAGGAATTTATGGGGTGGAGGTTGTGATACCCCATACTAGCGATGAGTGTAGTTGGTGTATGAGATCTAACATTGCTTGGGAGGGAGGATTTTTTGCTCTTAGATTCCAATGGAGCTCCAATTATACCATTGGCTAGTCCTTTGGGAGTATGGCCTAGATGTGGCTTAGGCCTTCCATTGGATGTAATGGAGGATGATAGGGTGATAACCTTGAAACTATGTTTTGGAAGACAATTGAACACTAAGCAGATCAAACGAAACACTTTTAACTAATTGAGGGCATGGATAAGAGTTGGAGCTACTTGTACACGGTTGTCCTCTATTGGTGTTACGAACTGAATCTTTGATATTTTTATCATTTGAATATTTCTCTGTGCACTTAATTGAGTTTTTATTTCTTCAGGTACTGCTCTGAAGTACATGTTGGTTGTGTTGGCCATGAAATCCGAACCTGCACTGCTCCCAAGAGTGGTTTTCGAAATGCTACTCATGTTTGGAGAAAGGGTGGAGTCCATGACTTGATTTTTTTCCCCAAAAGCTTTCATCTTTATGACCGTGTTGGGAAACCAAGGGTTGTGCATGATGAGAGGTATAGCGTACCGCGAATCCCAGCCATTGTAGAGCTTTGTATACAAGCTGGTCTTGACCTTGAAAAATACCCTACGAGGAGAAGAACAAAACCTGTGTATAGTATCGAAGGAAGAATTGTGGATTTCGAGTCAATGATAGAAAATGATGGAGTGGGAAGAAACGTGTATTCTATGGAAAATGATGTTGTGGTAGATTCCAATTTGGGGACCAACAGAGGGGAAATGACAAAAAACTCAATGTCAGAGAATGCTAGTAATCTTCTGGATCAATTGTACGATGATGAGAAAAATTTAAAGGAGTTGAGCATCAGAACAATGGATTCATGGTTTGAGATGATATTGGGAGCGAAGATGATGATGGAGAGGTACAATGTAATGACTTGTGGATACTGTCCTGAGGTTCAGGTAGGTCCAAAAGGGCACAAAGTGAGGATTTGCAAGGCATCAAAGCACCAATCTCGTAATGGTTTGCATGCGTGGCAAGAAGCAACGATAGATGATCTTGTGGGTCCCAATTATGTTTGGCATGTTAGAGATCCAGATGGGCCTGACTTGGATAACAACTTGAAGAGGTATTATGGTAAAGCTCCAGCTGTGGTGGAGCTGTGTGTGCAAGCAGGTGCACCTGTTCCAGATCGGTATAGGAGTATGATGAGATTAGATGTGGTTCTGCCTGAGCGTGATGAGGTTGATCTTGTTGCTTGAGAAAGCGTTTCTTGATGAGATGGTTTGCAAATGTTAATGGTGCTCGAGAAAGGTGTTTCTTTATACAGATGGTTTACAAATGTTGATGAATTTGCCTGTCTTTATGCATTTCTATATTCCACTTGGTTTACTATGGGTCCCTGCCCTACAGTGATTTTCAGTGCTCTCATAACTTTGGTTTCTGGAGCTTTCTGTAGAGGTAAAATCGAGAGACAACAATGTAGTGCTTTCATATCAGTGTCACATGAAGGGATCAAGTGGCTGAGTTGAGCATCTTGTTGGTGTACAACCCCTTTCCAACCTGGTGTTTTAGTTCTAGTTACCTCCCCTCATCTCCCTCCCTTTTCAATAAATTTCATTTTTAGTGGCTAATAAAACAAAACTACTAAAAGATGCACAGAAACAAAAGAAAGATTAGTATTATCTTCTGTCGTCTAAAGTATGAAATTCATATGGTTTAGCACAATGAATTTATGTGGTTCAATTGATAAAAAGAAAGAATAGGATAGCCGAATTTTAAGTGGTGAATTTTTTAGTTCTTTTTTTTTATTTTTTTTATTTTTTTTATGGAAAATAGCTTAGATCCAAAAAAAAAAAAAAAAAAAAACTTGGGGGGTGGGGGTGGATGTTATGTTGTAGTATTCATTTGTGAACTGACCAATTTAACTTATGCAAAAGATCATGCCAAAGGATGGATGCTAGGTTGAAGTTGAATTCAGGATAAAGGAACAAAAAGAAAACTTGGTGAGACTTGCTTGTCGGATAGCGTTGCATTATCAGTTTATCATGTTGTAATTGCGCATTTCTGGACTTAACTGCAATTTTCTTTTGCATGATATGTTGCTCTACTTTTTAACAGTTCCTTCCTCATATGTTTGCTTACTAATCATGGAGCCTCCATTTGTTGCAGTCTTTTCTGTAATCGGATTTTGGAATGGGCGATTTTGGACAGTTATCTTGAAATTAATATTTGGTAAGCACTTTGATCTAGAGCTTCCAAAATGTTCATGTACCACATACAATGCTTACGCGAACCTTCAACTTTTGGTCTTGGTCATTTTTTGAAGTTGTGAAAAACACTTGTAGAACTGGGTAAAATAGTAGTGTATTTGAATTTTTGCTTTGCTCTTCTACTTGGCAAGAAGCTATGAACCTAAACCCAAACTACTTATAAAAAAGAAATAATGACCTAACCTGAACTAAGTTATATAATTTTTTTCTTCTTCCTTGTATGCTGAACATGTCTAGAAAAATTATTTTCAGGTTTATGACAATAGCAAGCAAGCTCTTTTTAAAGCAATCAGTGCCCATTGGTATATTGGACTGAAAGCTACATTTATGTTCAGAGTGCTGCAAACCTGCAAAGGTGTGCATCCTCTTAGATTTTGGCCATTCCTTCAAGCCCATTGCACATTTTCTCCAGCTGCTACCACTTCTCTGCAATTCATATCGGATGGCTACGAAAACGAGAACAAAGACCTTGATTTCAAACTTTTATTCTCATCCTGCAGAAATGTGCACCTTGCCAAGCGCCTTCATGCCCATCTTGTTCTATCAGGGAAAGCTCAAGACATCTTTCTCTCCACCGGACTTGTCAATCTTTATGCCAACCTTGGTGATGTCTCATTTGCTCGGCACACGTTCGATCAGATTCAGAAAAAGAATATTTTTACTTGGAACTCAATGATATCTGCTTATGCTCGTGTTCGACGTTATCGTGAAGCTGTAAACTGTTTTTATCAGCTCTTGTTAACCTCTCGCCTTCAACCTGATTCCTACACTTTTCCACCTGTGTTAAAAGCTTGTGGAAATATGGTTGATGGGAAGAAGATGCATTGCTGGGTTCTAAAGTTGGGTTTCGAGTGGGATGTCTTTGTGGCTGCTTCTTTGGTCCATATGTATTCCCGCTTTGGCTTCTTAGGTGTCGCGTGTAAATTGTTCAATAACATGCCAGTTCGGGATATGGGTTCTTGGAATGCAATGATTTCTGGGTTTTGCCAGAATGGAAATGCTGCAGAGGCATTGGACCTTTTGGATGAGATGAGATTGGAGGGCGTTAAGATGGATCCCGTTACTATTGTAAGTATACTTCCTGTTTGTGCGCTATCAGATGATATCTTAGTTGGAATTTTAGTTCATTTGTATTCCATAAAGCATGGACTGGAATCAGATGTATTTGTGTCCAACGCCTTGATTAACATGTATGCGAAATTTGGGAACTTAGGGCATGCACAAAGGGTTTTTGATCAGATGGAGGTAAGAGATTTGGTTTCATGGAACTCAATAATTGCTGCATATGAGCAGAATGAAGATCCAATTACTGCACTTGGACTATTCAAAGAGATGCAACTGGTAAGGATTCAGCCTGATTTGTTGACAGCAGTGAGTTTGGCATCTATTGTTGCTCAATTAAGTGATGATCGAAATAGTCAGTCTGTTCATGGATTTGTTGTAAGGAGAGGTTGGCTTATGGAAGATGTTATCATTGGAAATGCTGTTGCAGATATGTATGCAAAAGCTGGTTCTGTAGATTCTGCTTGCAGAGTCTTTGAAGGACTTCCTGTCAAAGATGTGATTTCATGGAATACCTTAATCACCTGTTATGCTCAAAATGGTCTTGCAAGTGAGGCGATTGAATTTTACCATATGATGTTGGAGCACATAGAGATAATTCCTAACCAAGGTACTTGGGTGAGCATTCTACCAGCATATTCCCATGTAGGGGCCTTGCAACAAGGTATGAAAATTCATGGTCGTGTGATTAAGAACTGTCTCTACTTAGATGTCTTTGTGGGTACCTGCCTGATTGACATGTACGGAAAATGTGGAAGATTGGATGATGCAATGTCCTTATTTTATCAAGTGCCCAGGAAGAGTTCAGTTCCTTGGAATGCCATAATATCCTGTCATGGAATTCATGGGCATGGTGAGAAAGCTCTGAAGCTATTTAACGAAATGATAGACGACGGGGTAAAGCCAGATCATGTAACCTTTGTATCTTTATTAGCGGCTTGTAGCCATTCCGGTTTGGTTGATGAGGGTCAATGGTGCTTCAATGTGATGCAAGAAAAATATGGCATCAAGCCTAGTTTGAAGCACTATGGTAGCATGGTAGATTTGCTTGGGCGAGCTGGACGTTTAGACCTGGCATATAATTTGATACAAAACATGCCTATACAGCCTGATGCTTCTGTCTGGGGTGCTCTTCTTGGTGCTTGTAGAATACATGGAAATTTCGAGTTGGGTTCGATTGCTTCAGATCGCTTGTTTGAAGTTGATTCAGAGAATGTTGGCTACTATGTTTTGCTGTCCAATATTTATGCCAATGTTGGGAAATGGGAGGGAGTGAATAGAGTGAGATCATTGGCCAGAGATAGGGGATTAAAGAAGACACCTGGATGGAGCTCAATTGAAGTGAACAATAAAGTTGATGTGTTCTACACTGGAAACCAAACTCATCCTAAATGTGAAGAAATATACGAGGAGCTCGAGGTTCTGACTGCGAAAATGAAGAACCTTGGTTATGTTCCAGACTATAGCTTTGTGCTGCAGGATGTTGAGGATGATGAGAAGGAGCATATCCTGAAAAGTCATAGTGAAAGATTGGCAATTGCATTTGGAATTATTAGCACTCCTCCTAAAAGTACCATTCGTATTTTCAAGAATCTGCGGGTTTGTGGTGACTGCCATGAGGCGACTAAATTCATTTCTAGGATTACTGGAAGAGAGATCATTGTAAGGGATTCAAATCGTTTCCATCATTTCAAGAATGGAATTTGCTCTTGTGGGGATTATTGGTGACATGGATTAGATAATATGTTACTTGCAAATTTTTGAAAAAACCACTTCAGTTGGAGAGTTCTGTGATAACGATTGATAAAAACCAACGTCGGTAGAAGTCAAAACTCGTGCGGAAAGCCTAAGGAGGAATGCTGCCCCCCTCTTGAATTCCATGATTCTGCTTTAACATCTCTCTTCCTGAATGGGTTCCAACCCAATGTGCTAAAGGGTGAGATGGTATATATAGCTTGTCGGTGAGCTTCTTCGCGTTGTTTCATACCTTTGACTACAAACAAAAGTTTTGGTGAGGCGCATGCGATCAGTTTGTCAGATGTGAAGACAAGGAGTTGAAACTTTGTGCTAGATTTTTGCCCCAAAACCCAGCATCTCCATTTCTATGTAAGCGATTCTTGTTTTCCAGATAGATATCAGTATGCATTCTTTGGTTTCGTTTACAAGCAGAGAAACTCAAAAATACTGATTCTCCTCCTGCTTTTTTCTCTTTGTTGTTGCTGTTGTTGTAGCAGGCTAGCAGCCCCTCGATTCTGGGCTTCCCTGTTTTTGTTGTTTGCTCCTTGTTCTTGATTCTTGTTTCCACGTATGTCTCATTTGAACATTTTGATTTTTCCTGTAGGATATAAAGCGATCTTAATTCCCACTTTCACTGTCGCATCGCAATCTCATAGACAGAAGCATGTTTTTATTTTCTTCAAAAGATTGCATTATTGCTGATAATCTCGTTAGATATAGGCAATAAGTGTATTGAAGATTCATAATTCCATTGCGTTATTGTTGATAGTCTCGTGAGATATGGCCATTTGATTTTCCCGCATTGTTGTTTTCTTGGAAAAGCTGTTGTGTAAAAAAAATCAAATTATTTGTCTTGCATCATGAGTCAATAAATTAATTTCACTTTGTGTTTGATTTACAGTACATCGTTGTTGGTAATTTCGTGAGATATGGCCATTTGATTTTCCTACATTATTTCTGTTTTATTGGAAAAACAAAACTGTTAAGTGGGAAAAAAATGTCACTCTAACCTAAACCCCACCTCGAACACCCTCCAGCTGCAAGAATACGACTAAATTGCAGTAGTTGCAATAAATCTCATGTAAATGTCTTTAGGTAAAACTCCATGTACAAGTACCACCATACATACTTTAGTAGATGTTGGGATTCGCTCATATCAAGTAGGAACCTGCGCAATAATATATGACACCGTATTTTGTCAGAATGTTTTTTTTTTCTTTTTTCTTTTTTCAGTGGGGAATTTACAAATAGTGAACAAGCGCAACTTAAGCTACTCTTTACAACGATGATTTATGCAATATGATTTAGGTGGACCGTGGCCATGTTATTGTCTAAGGGGCGATCCCTGTTGGCTGGTAAAAACTATAATCTTCATATGTATATCTATCTATCTATCTATCTATATATATACATATATATATATATAAAAGCGAGAGAAAACTTCTAGGGGTTGGGGGTATGGCAGTATGCTTTCCCAGGTCTAAGGTCCAATTCTTTGGGTTTAAAATATTTATTGGGGGCAATATTTCATTGGAGAGAAGCCGATGTTTTATCAGGTCCATGTTATGTGGCTGTGGGGATCGCAACTTTAGACGGCACTAAAACCTTCCAAATGCTCGTCCACGGAAAGAATGTGGGCTGTTGGACTGTCAAAGCCTTATAAAAAGATTTAACAATAAACTTTTTTCTCCCTGTGTGGATCCACAACATACAATCACCCCCATTGCCTCCTAACTTTGCTGAATACAGGCAGCTATAAAAATCTGTCATCTTTTCAAGTTTTCAATCTTGAGCGTTTCTAGTAAAAATGACATTCCAGGTTACCGTGCCATTGCACGACACAACAATTCTGAAACTGCAGCTTGCTGATTTTTTGCCAAGTTAAAAACAATTGGAAAAGCCTCTATTGATTCTAACCCTCATCTTATATTGCAAACTTAATATTAAAGAAATGAATTTGAAGGGATGAATGTATAGAATACTATATGAGGTATTGCCTTTTTATCGTGGCGTCGGTACGCTTAAGTTGTAGTTTCTGGCTTTCTGCATGTCTAGTTTTTTCAATCAAGTTTGGTTTAGCAGCTGTTTTCTTAGGAGTTTTTTGTTTGTAGGAAATGTCGATTTTTTCCCAAAGCAATATTCGGGTCAGAAACTCGGCGGAACCTTTTCAGTTTAAAAAGATTTAGGGCTTGTTTGAGGAGTGAGATGATATAAGAATTTTGTGAATAGTAGTAAGATAGTTCGTGAATAGTAGTAAGATAGTTTGAGTTGAGTATTTTTTAAGTTTTGGAAAAGGAGAGAAAAAGTTGAATAAAAAATATTATAAAGTTAAAATAATGTAATAATATAGTTTTATAATATATATATTTTTTTGGAGATTTGAAAAGGTTGGAATTGTTTTTTATTTTTTATTTGAAAGTTTGAAAAAATTGTAATGATTATTCTGACCTAAAATAACTTCGGATTGGGTTGGAAGTAAAATTTTCTACTCGTTCGGATCTGGCGAACACTCGGGAGCAGAGGGGATCACATGAGGGAAAATATATTTATATATATATATATATTTATATACGCACACTTCACACTCTCAAATTATCCAACCTTTGGCATTTTGTATCTCAAACCATTAAGGTAATATATTTTATCTTCAAACTAATTAAAAATTGGCACTTAACGCTTTCTATTAAGATTGGAAAATTTATGTTGAATAATTCTATTTAAAAGTCTTTATACCACACACCTTTTACGTGACATAACTTGATTTTTCAGATATATTTTAAAATTTAAATCTTATAAATCAAATCATACCATATGGATGATGTGTGATGTAAAGACATTCAAATACCATTCTCATATAAATCAAATCATTTATATTACATGTGTCACCTCACTTTTTTTTTTTTTTTTTAAATAAATCTAAAACTCGTAATAATTTAAGGGTGAAAGTGTACTTCAAAAACATCTAGAAATGCACTACTTATCTTGAAAAGAATTAAATTTAAAAATGATGGCTTGTTTATTTTCTTTTTCGCGGTGAGGCATTTGACTCCTTAGTATAGATACATGCAAGGATGAGAGATTTGTGGGGTTTTGTTTTGTTTTTTGTTTTTATTGAAAAACCACCATTTAAGGTGTGAAATTTGTGATATCTTCCCGTTAACAAAGGCAAGTATCATGTCTCATTTATTTTCATAATCATTTTTATGTAATCATTACAATTTTTTAAAATTTTCACATAAAATAACATAAACAATTCAACATTTTCAAATCTTAAAACAAAATAAAATTTAAAAAATATATTTTAATAATATTTTATTTAACTTTCAACTCTCATTTCATTTTATCTGCGAAAACAATCAAGACTCAATTCTCATTCTTCGAGCTGAGTCAATTTAGCAAGGAATTGGAATGCTAATGAACTTCTTTTATATTTATTATTATTACAATCATCATCTTCAAATATAGATGCTTCTTCACCATGCATCTCAGCGTATAATATAAATATATATATATTTATTTATTGACGCCGGGTGCTTGAGAATAAATTCTCAACTAATCTTAGAGGTGTATAAATTTTCGACAAATTATTTTTTTGCAAATGTACTTCTAATAATTTAGCCGAAAGTTCTCTTGATCCAATAGACCCAAGACTATATGTATACCAAAATAGTTTCTGAAGAATAATAAGGACAACTTTTTTACAATTTCTTACAGCTCACTTTAAATGAATAATATTTTTGTAAAATAACGGTATTATGATACTTCTGCAACTTTATTTTATACAAACTAGGGATTACAAAAATTTTGTTTCGGTAGGTGACATCAGTAGGCTAATCGTTCACAATAATAATAATAAAACAGTTGATCAATGGATGCATGACAAATTGGCAATACTCACAACTTAGAGTGTAAAAAAAATTGAAAAATCAGTCCAGACAGGTCAAATCAGTCCAGTTTTAGATTAGTCCGGTTTGAAACTGGTTTCCATAATGACCAAACCAGCCGGAATCGGTCCGGTTTTTATTTTTTAGGTCTAGACTGGTTCCGTATAATATATATTTTAAATTATTTTTTTAATGTTATATGTAATATTATTTATATTATACATAATTGTAGAAAATAATATCAAGAAAGACAGAAGAAAGAGAAGGAAGAAGAATTGGAGAATGAAGAGAGCGAAGCAGAAGATCAAAGAAAGTAAAGTAGATAGAGTGCACAGTTAATAAGCATAGGCGGCAGAGCCGGCCTTATGCATATGCATGAATGAGTATGAACAAATAAAATTAGCGGATAAACCGACCATATGCATGATAATGCAAAAATAAATAGGATATGAAAATAACACTAGTATTCAAATTAATATACACAAGATACAAGTTGAAACAAGGATCACAGGTGTGGGGATAAGAGATGGAAGAAGAGGAGAGAGAGAGAGAGAGAGAGAGAGAGAGAGAGAGAGAGAATAATGGCTTGTTTGTTTTCGCAGATGAGATGAGATTTTTTGAGATATGTGTGAATAATATTGAGATTTGTTGAGTATAGATGAGATAAGATGATATGAGATGGGATATGTGTTTATTTATAGGGATGAGATGAGATTAATTTGATTTTTTTTTAAAACTATTTATTGTGGTGGGACCTATAACTATTTTTTCTATTTTATTAAAAGCTGAAACGACGTGAAAGAACAGAGCATGGGCTAATTTTGGCGTGCTGGCCGAAATGCATATTTTGTTTTTCTTTTTTACCTTTTCTTTTTCCGGCATCTTTATTAGTCTAGTACGACATCATTTATTAGTCAAATGTTTATTAGTCAAGTACGGCATCATTTATTAGTCAGACGAGAGAGAGATGAGGCAGACGTTTCTGTTTGAGATGAGATGAATAGTACATAATAAATTTGAGATCAAGTGAGATGAAAACTCGTGAATGTAAAACTGTGTTTGTTTTGACAAAACCTTCAAAGTACGAAAACTTCTGAGATGTTTTTAAAGTTTCTGGTTTTAGTTTGGAAAACAAACGAGCCTGTGATGCCTCAGACTGAGGCCAGACATTCCTTTTATAAACTAAGGAAGCATTGTTTACAATAATTAAAGCAAAACAATGAAAGTATTACAGTAAAAAGTAAATAGTCCAAAGCTGTCCGTAAGTGAATAATGACTTTTATTGTTCATTTACGTCAAAGTAGGCTGCTGGTTTTGTCATCTTTCTCAGCGTTGATTGCGGGAAAGTCTTCAAATCAGCAAGTTTGGAATAGTTGTGAATTATCCATCATCAAACAGTTTTAAAGTGTCATACTCCGCATCATGTCAAAAATGTTAGAATAGGGATCATCAACCGAAGCCTTAGAAGATGCTTATGATTTTTCTTCATCAGAATTATCTTGTTGTAAGTTCTTCTTGAGCAAATTAATCAAATCCTTTTTATTAAGTTCGTCGAGAATATTTTCTTTTTAGACTTAGAGGATTTGTCAGATTTTGTAGATGAAGTAGCTGCCTTTCCTTTTTGCGAGGCAGATGGTGAAACATGGGCCTGGATTTGGGTATATCCAATTGAAGCAGGTGAAGTAATAGAACCATAAGGGATTGCTGGAAACTACTCTTTATTTTGTAGATCGGGAGCAGTTTGTGGGAAATCCCTTATTACATAATTAATAATGTTTTGGGTATAGGAGAACCTATTCCACCACTTTGTGAAACAATATTGGACCAATATGTCACCATTTCTTTCATAACTCCATCTCATGATCCAAGGGATTTTGTACATTTGGCAAAAATGGAGAGAATAAGGAAATTTTTTCTGGTGTTTGTCCAATTTTGAAGTAACAGCATTTGTAAAACAGTTGAATGTTTTTAAAAGCACATCAGGAAAGTTTTTTGAGATGGGGCCAAACTGGTCCCACCATTGGAGAAACAAGAAAGGAAGCTTTCATTTGAATTTTTTGTCAAAATTTAGGAACCAGGAATGACTCATATATGATACTTGGTGTAGCATAAATCTAGACCAAGCTTTAATATAGTCATGATAAGAGAAAATAATTTTGAATCAGCAAGTCGTTTGGAAGAGAAAGGGTTGGTGCCCCTTTTTTTTTCGGTAATGACTTGTAAAATATAAGCACTGTGGTAAATGAGTTTGATGGAATCAGTCTTATCATAAATAGGCTTTATGATAATGGAATTGGTTTGAATTAGGATATTGGAGTAAAATTGCATACTTTTTGCAGAATTTTCTGGGATCCAACGGAAACCAGGGGAAAATGAAAGGATGCAATTTTGAAAGGGTCATTCTGTTGAGACCGGTTTGGTTCTATGTAAAATAAGTTAACAGAATAACATTTTCAAATATATGGAGTTCTGGATTTGGGAAGCATATATAGAGTTGGAGCAGGTGCTAGAGCAACTGCTTTAGCATATGGATCATGGTCAGTGGAAAGGGTCAAAGCATATGAAGCAGGTTAGGTGATTTTGCCTAAGGTGGTAAACTTATTGGCAACTCAAGGGAGGAAGCAGGTTCATTTTTTTTAACAGGTGTTTATCAAGAATAGGGGGAAGAGCTGAGGTCTGTTTATCTTTTTCTTTTTTCTTACTCATGGTTGGGTATCTGCAAGAACTCACGGGTAAGAAAATCAGGAATAGAATTATCAGATTCTTTAATATATTTAATATCAAAATAAAAAACACTTAAAATAGCTCACTAATGTGCAAAAATATGCTTTGATGCAATGTTTTCAACATTTTTTTCTAATACATATTTAGCATTTTTGCAATCAATTCGTAATAAGAATTTTTTATTAAGTAAATCACTTTGAAATTTAGAAATGCATAGTACTATAGATAATATTTCTTTTTTAATAGTACTATAATTACTCTATGCAGAATTCCAGGTTTCGGAATGGAAGCGAACTATTTGTTTAGAAGAACCTGGTGAAATAGTTCGTTTCAAAATGCCACCATAACTAATGTTAGAGACATCTGTTTTAACAATTTTGAAAGAATTAAAGGTAGGAATACCAAGGCATGGTAGAGTTTTGACATGTGCTTTGATTTTTTGAACAAGAGCAGTATGAATCTCTGACCAAGGTGGAGGATTTTGTTGTAGTCATTTAAAGAGTGGACGACATTGTTTCCTTATATTTTAGTAGAATTCGGCAACACGGTTAAGAGATTCAAGGAATCTCTGTAACTATTTTTTACCAAGAATAACATCAGGGAATTTGTCGGCAAACTCAATAGCTCTGTTGATGGGCCTGATTTTACTTTCAGAAATATCATAACCAAGGAATTTAATCTTGGTTTGGAATAGTTTGATTTTTTTGACAGAAACAACAAAACTATTTAATCTAATGATGTCAAGAAATGAATTCAGATGTTTTCAATGTTTATCAATAGATTTGGAATATATGAATATATCATCAATGTAAACAATAGATAAATGAGTGGATGAATTGAAAATATCATTCATGATATTTTGAAATTTACTTGGAGTATTTTTTAAATCAAATGACATAACATTCCACTCAAAATGACCAAATGGAGTGGCAAAAGCAGTCTTATATTTGTCTGACTCACTAATCTCGATCTGCCAAAATCCTGACTTAAGGTCAAATTTAGAGAAAACAACAGCATCACAAAGCCTATGAATTAAGTCATTTTTATTGGAATAGGGTACCTAATCAATTCTAAGATTTTGTTCAAAGATTTGTAATTAATAACCAGACGGGGGGTGCCTTTCTTAATCTCAGCATTTTTCTAAACATAGAAAGCAGTACAAGACCATGAGGACTTACTATGCATGCTTATCTTTTTCTTAAGGAGATCATCAATTTATTTTTTGCAAAATTCTAAAGTCTCGTTATTCATTTGAATAGGCCAAGCTTTAGTTGGAATATCATTTTCATTAAAATTCTTAATATAAGCTAAAGAAACAACATGTTTTTTTCTATACCAAAAGGCATTAGGAAGATCAGAACAAACTTCAAAAATTAATTTTTTGTTAAAATCATCGGTTTTTTATTGCAGTAAATTACTGGACAATTGTTTAAAAATCTTTTTATATCTAATTTCCTGTTGAAGGAAGTATAGATGTTTGTTTTTTGCAGAAAGTAAAGATTTCAAACTTTTGTCAGTATCAATTTCAATACGAGAAGCAAATTTAAATTTGATTTTCTAACCAAGAAGGTTGGTGGTAATACTATCATTTTCAATTATGAAAGTGCAGAGAGATGAAATAAAAAGAATTCCTAATATGACTTTGTCAGACATATTTCAGATTAAAACAGAGAGAATTCTAAAACAGACATTATCTTGACAAACATGGGCATTGTTAAGCTTATAATTGATCTTCATCTAGGATCCATTTGCTGAAAATAACCGTTCAATAGATTTTTCAAAATATTTACTAGGTATTAAACCTTCTTGAATACAATTTAAATCCGAACCGGAATCAATCGTAGCAACAACAGAACATGAAAAATCATTAGAAACAACTAGTAATACGTGAAAACCATTTTGGAGGAATAATATGATGGATCAGACAGATCTAGTTATCAGAAATTTTATCTTCTTTTTTACCAGAGTCTGAATTATTTTTTTGCTCATTATTGGAAGGAATTTCTTGATCAAATTGTTTATCATTTTTAAAACATAGAAATTCTTGTCTTAAAACATCATTTTCAGATTTAAGATTATTGATATCAAATTTGAGTTCAATGATCTCTTTTTTAATAAAATTAATTTCATGTTGTAAATCACTAATAGAGACATCTTTGGATTTTTTCTTTTGAAATCTCTCCAAAGTGTCTTGAAAGCTAATTCTCTCTTTAGAAATTTCTGGATCTTGGCGAACTATAGTCTTCTTAAGGTTAAGAAGGTATTCTTCCTTGAGCTCAGGATTAATAATTTGAGAAATTAAAGTTAATAAAAGATTTTCTTGTTCTTCAGTTTTGGTTAAAACATTAATTGTTTTACTCAAAACTTTGCAAAAAAGAATCATTGCAATTGCAACCAAGCTTGATGTCAGGAGAATCAAGAGATTTAGCTTCTGAGTGATATTTTGAATCACTGGAGCTAATCTCATGGACATCAGATGATGAAGTAGAATTTGTTTCTAGGAGTCGAAACAATTCTTCTTGATCATTGACATCAATATTCAACTGATTAAGCTTCTTTTTGAATTTATTGGGCTTCTGGGGGCATTTATTAGCAAAATGTCCAGATTTGCCACAATTATAACAGTTTTCTTTTGAAAAATTCTTTTTCTTAGAAAAAGATTTTGATTTAGGAAAATATTTTTTAGAAGATTTTTTTATAAAAATTATCACGGGATTTTCTCATTGTTTTCCCACGAGATTTGGAAAACTTAGTAAAGTGTTTATGTTTTTGTCTAGATGGAGCAACAGAAGGAAGGCCATATTGTTCACAAAAAATACTCATTTCATATTTGGCTTTTTTGCTGTTCTTTAGTTGTTCATGAATCCTTCTTTGATTATTACAGATACTAATACCAAGTTTCTTAATTACACTGAAAATATCACCATAAGTGTAATTTTTATAATTAAGAAATCTTGAGATATCAGTAAGTTCATCTTTGACTTTATGAGCAAATAAACGAGGCAAATCATCAATAAATTTCTCCTTCCAATAAGGCTTGTGACTGTCATCACGAAACATTACTCGAGAAATAAAAATATCTTGATACCATCTATAATTAGACATCATATGACATTTTAAATTATTCAAATAATCAGAAATACGATTGATAGTATTGGATGGAGTATCAATAAAATGTTTAATAATATAAATCAAAGTATTAACACCATCAGGATGACCCCTCCCAATAGTTTTATAAAAAATAGGCAATCATTCTTCATTACACTTTACAGCGTTCTGAATGGTTGTCTTAGTATCATCAGTAAGATGCTTATCTCACAAATGATGCAAAACACCAGAAAAACCATAGGTTAAAATCAGAACAATATCAGGTTGTTGAATATTATTATTAATGTAAGCATTTGCAACCAAAGACATTTTACTCATGGTATTGAGGATTTCTTATTCAGACAATCCGTCAATATTCTATTCGTAAATTTTATCAGCAGAATAAGAAGATTGAGTTTGAAATACTTTTTCTTCAAATCCTAAATCAGAAGGAGTAGGCCTGGAATGTCAGTTCTTTGTTAGACTCATTGGTTTGGGTCATTTTGAAGAAAATCTGACAATTTCAGGTTTTAAATCAAAATTAATGGAAATTCTTTTCAAGTAGATCAATCTCTTTGGCGACAAAAGAATTGTCATCAGAAGATTCTTCTGTAGTTTCAACAAGAACTATTTATGGCGCATTGCCATTTCAGGCACTGGTAGAAGGTTGTTCTTTTTTAAAATTAGAAAGCATTTAATTTATTTCATCTAAGGTCTTGACTTGGGTATCTTTAAAATGAATTTTTGGCCGTTCCTAAGATAAAATAATCAAAGGTTTTTTTAATAGTTTTTTAAGTAAGTTTAGACTGCTTTTTTAGAAAAATCAAAGGATTTTCAATATTTTTTAAAATAAAGTTAGAAGATGAAACAAAAACAGGTTTATCTGCTTTCTCTTCAATTTTGTCTAACTGTTATCTAATGGTATAAAGAGTAAGGTTTACAAAATTCAGTTGCAGCACACATAACTTTCTTGACCCTATGATAGCCTTGAAGGTGGGATTAGATGTCTAGCAAAATGGCAGGATTGAAGTACGGGTTGCCAATGGTGAAAGGATTAATGGTGAAGGTCTGGTCCAGAACACTCAATTTTAGATGCAAGGTCACCATTTCAGCATTGATTTTTTCTTGCTACCATTGGGAGGATGTGATGTGGTGGTTGGTATGCAATGGTTGCGAACCTTAGGACCTGTTTTGTAGGATTTCACTAATCTTACAATGACTTTTACTCACATTAAGAGTTTTGTGACACTTCGAGGGTTAAGTTCCAACAAGCATGAGATTGTGGAAGATGTTAAGATTTGCCAATTAACTTCAGTGGAAAGAAAAGGCATGTTACTGCAGATTGTTGCCAATGAGACATCTCAAGAAGTGGGCACTTGGGATGCTGATATTGAGGTAATATTGGCCAGATTTGCAATTGTCTTTGCTGAGTCGACATGGTTACCTCCTAGAAGAACTAAAGATCATCAGATTACACTTAAAGATGGAACTCTGCCAATATCTGCTCGACCTCACAGATATCCCTTCTTCCAAAAATCTAAAATAGAAAAAATAGTGAAGGAATTATTGGATGCCGGAGTGATAAGGAGTAGTCAATCCCCATTCTCCTCACTCGTTCTTTTGGTGAGAAAATATGATGGCTCATGGCTTATATGTATAATTTATAGGGGATTAAATAGGGAAACAATTAAGCATAAATTTCCTATTCCTATAATTGATGAACTCTTAGATGAATTACATGGAGCCTCAATTTTTTCCAAACTTGACCTTAGATTTGGATACCACCAGATTCGAGTAAAGGAGAAGGATATTGAAAAAACTGCATTTTGAGCTCACCAAGGGCATTATGAGTTTTTGGTTATGCCTTTCGGCTTAACTAATACCCCAGCCACTTTTCAATCATTGATGAATGAGGTGTTCCAATCCTTTTTAAGGAAATTTGTTATTTTTTTTAATGATATCTTAATATATAGTAAATCAAAAGAAGAACATTTAGAACATATTTATGTGGTTTTGAACACTTTAGCAAAGAACATCCTTTTTGCCAAGAAAAGTAAGTTCAGGTTTCCTTGTGGAGAGATCGAATACCTGGGCCATGTGGTCTCTGAAAAGGGAGTCAAAGCAGACCTAGCCAAGATCAAGGCAATGCTTGAATGGCCTTTACCTAAATCCTTTAAGTCATTAAGAGGATTTCTTGGGTTAATGGCCTACTACAGAAAATTTGTCAAAGGGTATGGCTCAATTGCTACACCATTAACTAATTTGCTGAAGAATGATGCATTTTATTGGAGAGAGGAAGCTACTGAAGCTTTTGAAGCACTGAAAAAGGCTGTGACTAATCCACCTATCCTGGCTTTGCCAGATTTTTCAAAACCCTTCTTATTGGAATGTGATGCTTTTGGTAGAGGGATTAGTGCTGTCTTAAGTCAGGAAGGGAGGCCCTTGGCATTCTTGAGTCAAGCTCTGAAGGGAAAAGTATTGGATCTTTCAACTTATGAAAATAATTCCTTGCAATTGTGTTAGCTGTGAAGAAATGGAGGCCATACTTGCTAGGAGCTGTGTTTGTCATAAAAATGGACCAACAAAGTCTTAAGTTTCTACTGGAATAGAAGATAGGCACCCCATCTCAACAAAAATGGATAACGAAATTGTTTGGTTATGATTTCATGATTGAATATACAAAAGGCAAGGACAATGTGGCAACAGATAGTCTTTCACGAAGAGAAGAAGTAATGGAAGGAGATTTTGAACTATTGGCTATCACGGTTCTGGACCCTCTTTGGTTAGAATAGTTAAAACAATCCTATCTGTATGATGAAGAAGTTTCAGGAATTTGTAAAAAGCTGCAGGAGGGACAACTTCGTGATAAGCATTTTGAGGTAAAAAATGGACTATTATTAAAAAAGGGAGGCTGTTTTTATCATCTTCATTAACTATGAAGGAGCAAGTGTTGCAGTTTATACACAGTAGTTCCTTTTGGAGGACATTCGGGTTATTAGAAATCACTGCACAAAGCAATGGCATATTTTATCTGGAGTGGTATGAGAAGAGACATAAAGCAGTTCATCAAAGAGTGTTAGGTTTGTCAAAGGTGTAAGACAGAAAATTTGCAACCTCCTGGATTATGGTAGCCCCTGCCTATCCCTAGGAGATGTTGGAGTGATATCTCCATGGATTTTATTGATTCCTTACCATCCTCAAATGGATTTTCAGTTATTTTTGTGGTAGTGGATAGACTCACTAAATATGCACATTTCATACATCTTTCTCATCCTTATACATCTGTATCTGTGGCTGCTGTGTTTACATCTTAGGTATTCAAGTTACATGGTATGCCATCCACCATTGTAACTGATAGGGATGTAGTTTTCACAAGTAATTTCTGGAAAGAGTTATTTAAATTACAAGGAACTCGACTACACTTTACCTCTGCCTATCATCTACAATCCGATGGGTAGACTGATGTTGTTAATAAATGTGTACAACAGTACCTAAGGTGTTTTGTCAGTGAGAGACCAAAACAGTGGGTACATTGGCTTCCTTGAGCTGAATGGTGGTATAATACCTCAATCCACCCATCAACCAAAATGACAACATTTGAGGCATTATATGGTGTCTCTCCTCCAACCTTAATTCAATATGTTCATGGTACTACTCAGAATGAGGTTGTGGATAGAGAATTAAAATCAAGAGATGAGTTACTCCAATTGTTGAAAAAGAACTTGGTAGTTGCACAGGTTGCTATGAAACAATAATATGATAAGCATCATACTCAAAGGACATTCCAGGTGGGTGATTTTGTTTATTTGAAGATGCATAAGTACAAACAGCAGACAATTAGTCAAGCAAGTAGATCGAAGCTAGCTACTAGATACTGTGGCCCTTTTAAGATTCTGGAAGGTATTGGAGAGGTAGCCTACAGGCTTGAGTTACCACCAACCTCCTTAGTTCATCCAGTATTTCATGTCTCGAGGTTAAAAAAATATATAGGTCCAGACTCCCAGATTTCTCCTGTGTTGCCATTGGTTGATTCTTATGGAAATTTTAAGGTGGAACCAGAAGCTATACTTGATAGAAGAATGACACCAGTGATAACAATCTTTTTATTGAATTATTGGTGAAATGGCGTGGGCTAGCTGAGGAAAATTCTAACTGGGAACCTATCGAACAATTGAGGGCTCATTATCCAGACCTTGTGAGCAAGGTCTTTTGACAGGGAGGGTAGTTGTTGTGTTCAGTTCAAACATGAAGTAGCAGGATGTGTGAAGCACGAAGGAAGACGTGAAGAACTCCTCTATTAGTTATCATTAGTTAAGTCATGTGTGTTTCACGTGTTTGTTTAAAGGGCTAATGTACTTTTATATCCTCACTTATTCATTGATGATTACGTTAATACCCTTATATGTAACGCTTATATGTAACGGTCAGTAGCAGTCGAGTCTTTCTATAAATACTGAACCATTTCCTTTGTGTATTATTCGCTGAAGAAAGTCAAGTTTTGGAGGTTCCTGATCCCTCGAAGATCAGTTGTTAATTCCTTATAATTTCTGTTGTTTAACTGGTTTGTTGTTACACCCCCTCAGCCTAAGTCCCCTCCCTCTTTCCGTCGCCCTCTCAGAAACGCAGACCCGCTCTCTCACCGTTGCACCTCCCCTCACGGCCTCACTTCTCGAGCAGTTCCCGTCACACACACAGCCCCTTGGCCCCTCTCTCAACGCTGCGTTGCCCTTTCTGTCTCACGCAGCGGGCAGCCCCTCTCTCACGTCTCTCTGTCTTCGACGGTAATTTTTCTTGGAACAATCTCGGATGTGTATAGCATTTTTAATATCATTATTAATCGCCGTTGGTTTAATTGTTATGGGAACTTTTTTGTTTCAAAGGTTTATTGGTTAAATGGAAACTTTAAACATCCTTGAGAATTTTCGTCTAGGTGCTGCTTGTTGGACTTGTATACAATTTTGTGCATCTTTCTTTGAGGTCAGGATTGTTTAGACATGTGGTCCCAGTTGTTAAAAGAAATCAGAAGAGAGAAACTATTTTACTTGGGGTTGTCGATTTCAAACACAACAAAGAAAGTCTAATACTTCCAAGTTGAGTGAGACTCTTACGTCTGCAATGATATGGTTGGGTTGCGGACTTCCTAGGTTTTTTTTTCTAAGGACCATGTTAGCCTAAAGCTCTGTTTGTTTTGTTTGATTAAGCATTTGAGTTGAATGAAAGCTTTCATGTGGCTTTGCTCCATTGCCTTCAGTCCCATTTCTCTTGTATGACTTCCAAAGATGAAATCTCCCATTTCTACTAAGTCAAAAATGAAAAATAAAACATCTATTGAATTGTAAAAAAAACCTACCTACCAGTTGGATGCCCTTTTGAAATATTTATTTGCTCTCATACATAGATGGAGCCAAGATATTAAAAGTAAAAAAAAAAAAAAAACAATTAAAATCATTTTCTTGAGGATCTTTATTTGTCTAACATCAATAGTGAAGATCGTTATTTTTTATAAACTTACTAAACATATTATATTCTTTTCTAGGAATTTGTATTATAAATTTTTGTAAATTTTTGTGTTTCTTAAATTTGCTATTATTATTCCTTTCTTAAATCATTTTTTATAAATTTAGTAAACATATCATTTTTTCAAAAGGTTTATGCAAATGTGGGGGCAAAGAGCAGCCTTTTACCTCTTAAGATAGGATACATTCCCAAGCATTGTATTAGGCTCTCATCCATAAACAGTATTGTTCCCCAAGAGCACCTGCTTTCATATATAGTGATGAATCTGATCTCTAATAATATTCTAGCTAGACTTATCAAAAAAATAATAATATTCTAGCTAGGTATCCTTTTGATGCAGTTTCAGATTCCATGAATTTGTCTTCAGCTATTGGTCTCTCTCTTACACATATATTTGTTCCAAGTTCTAGATTGCTAGCTACTTTCAATGCTTCTCTCTTTCACAGATCTCATGCATTCACTAAATTAAAACCGGAAAACTGGATTGGAACCTGTAAAACCAGATGTACCGGTTTAGAGGGGTAACCGGTGCGTAATCGGTTTTTAAAAATGCAAAATTGGTACATACCGGTTCGGTCCTAAATTTTGTCTAAAACCTGACCGGACCGGTTACACCCAGTCACAAGGCATGCTTCAGTTCTACCCAGTCACAAGGCATGCTTCAGATCTCGTATTGATTCCTTAGCCCTGATTTGGATAGTGAAATCATCTTTAACTCATCTCATTTAATTATTACAACTTTTTCAAACAAAAGACAATAAATAATTCAATTTTTTCAAATTTCAAAATAAAAATAATATTATAAAATAATATTATAACAATATTTTATTTAAATTTCAACTTTGAACTCTCATTTCATCTTATCTCAACTCACTATCCAAAACAGGCCTTAATATTTCATCTGCATTGTGAACTTATTCCCGTTGGGCTGGATTGACTGAGCTTTGCGGCCGTTAAGGGTATGTTAATGGATAAATGAGATAGTTGAGAAATTCTTATAATTTTTTTTTTCAAACACTTTTCAATTTCAAATTTTTAAAGAAAAATGATATAAGAACAATTATATTACATTTTGTTTACAACTAAGTATAAAAGAATTATTATTTTATTTACTTTTGAATTGTTGCAAGTATAGAAATTTTGAATTAAAGTGAAAATATTAATATTTTAATATGTAGTAGTAGTTGAATTGTAATATAGTTAGTCTTTAAAATTTTCATCTAATTATTATCAAATCATTACAAATTTTATAAATTTTAAAACAAAATAAAAAAATCAATACAAACTTTTCAAACTTTATAATAAAAATAATATTAAACTATTTCTCTTTCATTTCTCAAACATAATATTAAACTCTCTTATTTCTCAATTTTCTTTTAAATTTAATAAAATATATTGAATCAAATAATTTTATTTATTATTATTCACAAAATTATATTCTAAATTTTCAACTGGTACTATCTCCAGTGCCACCGGTACACGTACCACAGGTGACGGGAACACAAGCTCAAAATAATAATAAGGCCTGGTTTGGATGCCAGCTGTACTTCATCTTTCATCCAACTATCTAAACGGCAGTATATAGAATTATAAATGATATAGAACAATTATACTGCAATTTGTTTACAACTAAGTATAAAAAAATTATTATTTTATCTACTTTGAACCGCTGCAAGGACAAATTTTCTAAATTAAAGTAGAAAATATTAATATTTTAATATGTTGTAGTTGTTGAAATGTAATATAATTGGTGGTGTATAGCGTACCGCGAATCCCGGCCATTGTAGAGCTTTGTATACAAGCTGGTCTTGACCTTGAAAAATACCCTACGAGGAGAAGAACGAAACCTGTGTATGGTATCGAAGGAAGAATTGTGGATTTCGAGTCAATGATAGAAAATGATGGACTGGGAAGAAACGTGTATTCTGAGGAAAATGATGTTGTGGTAGATTCCAATTTGAGAACCAACATAGGGGAAATGACAAAAAACTCAATTTCAGAGAATGCTAGTAATCTTCTAGATCAATTGTACGATGATGGGAAAAATTTGAAGGAGTTGAGCATCAGAACAATGGATTCATGGTTTGAGATGATATCGGGAGTGAAGATGATGATGGAGAGGTACAATGTAATGATTTGTGGATACTGTCTTGAGGTTCATGTAGGTCCAAAAGGGCACAAAGTGTGGATTTGCAAGGCATCAAAGCACCAATCTCGTAATGGTTTGCATGCGTGGCAAGAAGCAACGATAGATGATCTTGTGGGTCCCAATTATGTTTGGCATGTTAGAGATCCAGATGGGCCTGCCTTGGGTAACAACTTGAAGAGGTATTATGGTAAAGCTCCAGTTGTGGTGGAGCTGTGTGTGCAAGCAGGTGCACCTGTTCCAGATCGGTATAGGAGTATGATGAGATTAGATGTGGTTCTGCCTGAGCGTGATGAGGTTTATCTTGTTGCTTGAGAAAGTGTTTCTTGATTCAGATGGTTTGTAAATGTTAATGGTGCTCGAGAAAGGTGTTTCTTTATACAGATGGTTTACAAATGTTGATGAATTTGCCTGCCTTTATGCATTTCTATATTCCACTTGGTTTACTATGGGTCCCTGCCCTACAATGATTTTCAATGCCCTTAGAACTTTGGTTTCTGGAGCTTTCCGCAGAGGTAAAATCGAGAGACAACAATGTAGTGTTTTCATATCAGTGTCACATGAAGGGATCAAGTGGCTGAGTTGAGCATCTTGTTGGAAGGCATATCTGTTGGTGTACAACCCTTTTCCAACCTGGTGTTTTAGTTCTAGTTACCTCCCCTCAGCTCCCTCGCTTTTCAATAAATTGCATTTTTAGTGGCTAATAAAACAAAACTACTAAAACATGCACAGAAAAAAAAAGAAAGATCTGTATTATCTTTTATTGTTTAAAGTATAAAATTCATATGGTTTAGCACAATGAATTTATGTGGTTTAATTTTTACAAAGAAAGAATAGGATAGACAAATTTTAAGTGTGGTGAATTTTTTAGTTTTTTTTTTTTTATGGCAAATAACTTGGATCCAAAACAAAAAAGAAATTGGGGGGTGGGGGTGGATGTTATCTTCTAGTATTCATTTGTGAAGTGACCAATTTAACTTATGCAAAAGATCATGCCAAAGGATAGATACTAGGTTGAAGTTGAATTGTGGATAAAGGAACAAAAAGAAAACTTGGTGAGACTTTCTTGTTGAATAGCCTTGCATTATTAGTTTGTCATGTTGTGGTTGTGCATTCCTGGACTTACAAGTTTGCAATTTTCTTTTGCATGATATGTTGCTCTACTTTTTAACAGTTCATTCCCCATATCTTTGCATACTAATCATGGAGCCTCCATTTCTTGCAGTCTTTTCAGTAATTGGATTTTGGAATGGGTGGTCTTTGACTGTTATCTTGAACTTAATATTTGGTAAGCACTCTGATCTAGAGCTTCCAAAATGCTCATGTACCACATATAATGCTTATGTGAACCTTCAACTTTTGGTCTTGGTCGTTTTTTGAAGTTGTGAAAAACACTTGTAGAGCTGGGTAAAATAGTAGTGTGTTTGAATTTTTGCTTTGCTCTTCTACTTGGCAAGAAGCTATGAACCTAAACCCGAACTACTTATAAAAAAGAAATAATGACCTAACTTGAACTAAGGTATATAATTTTTTTCTTCTTCCTTGTATGCTGAACATGTCTTGAAAAATTATTTTCAGGTTTATGACAATAGCAAGCAAGCTCTTTTTAAAGCACTCAGTGCCCATTGATATATTGGACTGAAGCTACATTTATGTTCAGAGTGCTGCAAACCTGCAAAGGTGTGCATCCTCTTAGATTTTGGCCATTCCTTCAAGCCCATTATACACTTTCTCCAGCCGCTACCACTTCTCTGCAATTCATATCGGATGGCTACGAATATGAGAACAAAGACCTTGATTTCAAACTTTCATTCTCATCCTGCACAAACGTGCACCTTGCCAAGCGCCTTCATGCCCTTCTTGTTCTATCAGGGAAAGCTCAAGACATCTTTCTCTCCACCGGACTTGTCAATCTTTATGCCAACCTTGGTGATGTCTCATTTGCTCGGCACACGTTTGATCAGATTCAGAAAAAGAATAGTTTTACTTGGAACTCAATGATATCTGCTTATGCTCGTGTTCGACGTTATCGTGAAGCTGTAAACTGTTTTTATCAGCTCTTGTTAACCTCTCGCCTTCAACCTGATTCCTACACTTTTCCACCTGTGTTAAAAGCTTGTGGAAATATGGTTGATGGGAAGAAGATGCATTGCTGGGTTCTAAAGTTGGGTTTTGAGTGGGATGTCTTTGTGGCTGCTTCTTTGGTCCATATGTATTCCCGCTTTGGCTTCTTAGGTGTCGCGCGTAAATTGTTCAATAACATGCCAGTTCGGGATATGGGTTCTTGGAATGCAATGATTTCTGGGTTTTGCCAGAGTGGAAATGCTGCACAGGCATTGGACCTTTTGGATGAGATGAGATTTGAGGGCGTTAAGATGGATCCCGTTACTGTTGTAAGTATACTTCCTGTTTGTGGGCTATTAGATGATATCTTAGTTGGAATTTTAGTTCATTTGTATTCCATAAAGGATGGACTGGAATCCGATGTATTTGTGTCCAACGCCTTGATTAACATGTATGCAAAATTGGGAACTTAGGGCATGCACAAAGGGTTTTTGATCAGATGGAGGTAAGAGATTTGGTTTCATGGAACTCAATAATTGCTGCATATGACCAGAATGAAGATCCAATTACTGCGCTTGGACTATTCAAAGAGATGCAACTAGTAAGGATTCAGCTTGATTTGTTGACAGCAGTGAGTTTGGCATCTATTGTTGCTCAATTAAGTGATGATCGAAATAGTCAGTCTGTTCATGGATTTGTTGTAAGGAGAGGTTGGCTTATGGAAGATGTTATCATTGGAAATGCTGTTGCAGATATGTATGCAAAAGCTGGTTCTGTAGATTC
Organism: Pterocarya stenoptera; assembly: GCA_003123785.1. Taxonomy (NCBI): domain Eukaryota; kingdom Viridiplantae; phylum Streptophyta; class Magnoliopsida; order Fagales; family Juglandaceae; genus Pterocarya; species Pterocarya stenoptera. The sequence continues at coordinate 41,451 of QEOT01006614.1, forward strand.
TGCTCGCAGAGTCTTTGATGGACTTCCTGTCAAAGATGTGATTTCATGGAATACCTTAATCACCTGTTATGCTCAAAACGGTCTTGTAAGTGAGGCGATTGAATTTTACCATATGATGCTAGAGCACATAGACTTAATTCCTAACCATGGTACTTGGGTGAGCATTCTACCAGCATATTCCCATGTAGGGGCCTTACAACAGGGTATGAAAATTCATGGCCGTGTGATTAAGAACTGTCTCTACTTAGATGTCTTTGTGGGTACCTCCCTGATTGACATGTACGGAAAATGTGGAAGATTAGATGATGCAATGTCCTTATTTTATCAAGTGCCCAGGAAGAGTTCAGTTCCTTGGAATGCCATAATATCCTGTCATGGAATTCATGGGCATGGTGAGAAAGCTCTGAAGCTATTTAACGAAATGATAGACGATGGGGTAAAGCCAGATCATGTAACCTTTGTATCTTTATTAGCGACTTGTAGCCATTCCGGTTTGGTTGATGAGGGTCAATGGTGCTTCAATGTGATGCAAGAAAAATATGGCATCAAGCCTAGTTTGAAGCACTATGGTAGCATGGTAGATTTGCTCGGGCGAGCTGGACATTTAGACCTGGCATATAATTTGATACAAAACATGCCTATATAGCCTGATGCTTCTGTCTGGGGTGCTCTTCTTGGTGCTTGTAGAATACATGGAAATTTCGAGTTGGGTTCGATTGCTTCAGATCGCTTGTTTGAAGTTGATTCAAAGAATATTGGCTACCATGTTTTGCTGTCCAATATTTATGCCAATGTTGGGAAATGGGAGGGAGTGAATAGAGTGAGATCATTGGCCAGAGATAGGGGATTAAAGAAGACACCTGGATGGAGCTCAATTGAAGTGAACAATAAAGTTGATGTGTTCTACACTGGAAACCAAACTGATCCTAAATGTGAAGAAATATACGAGGTGCTCGAGGTTCTGGCTGCGAAAATGAAGAACCTTGGTTATGTTCCAGACTATAGCTTAGTGCTGCAGGATGTGGAGGATGGTGAGAAGGAGCATATCCTCACAAGTACCACTCACCCAAAAGTACTATTCGTATTTTCAAGAATCTGAGGGTTTGTGGTGACTGCCATGAGGCGACTAAATTCATTTCTAGGATTACTGAAAGAGAGATCATTGTAAGGGATTCAAATCGTTTCCATCATTTCAAGAATGGAATTTGCTCTTGGGGGGATTATTAGTGACATGGATTAGATAATATGTTACTTGCAAACTTTTTCTTCACATTAAGAGTTGGTTTATCTCATTCATTATTGTAGAAAAGATTCATGGCAATGGCATTAGGTTTCGTTCGGCAATATAATTATTCTCAAGTATTCTCAGTTGAGTAATGGTATACCTACAATTATGTTATAACTCATTTTCAAACAACGAATAAAATCATGCCACTCTATTAAAATTAAATTTTAATATTACAAAATTACTTTCCGTTTTATTTTGAGTTGTAAAATAGTTGTAAGGTTATTATTATTTTTTCTCAAATATCACTCAAATATTAAATATTTTTCAATTTCAAATCTTCAAATTTTTCATCTAAATATAAAAAATAATACAACTTAAATCTCAAAACAAAAATAATATTAAAAGATTATATTCAAATAATTTTTTAATTTATAATACAACTTTTTCTCTCTCATTTTTAAAAAACCAATAAAAATCTTAATTCAATTGTTTCACCACTATTTCACTACCCACTAAGTTTTAGGGGCCTTAGGGTAGATTTGGGGGATGAGATGAGAATTTTGTGTTTAGTTTTAGAGTTTAAAATATTATTTTTTAGTTTTGGAATTTGAAAAAATTGAATTGGGATTTGAAAAAGGTGTGTTGGGATTTGAAAAAGTTGAATTATTTATTATATTTTGTATGGGGATTTGAAAAAGGTGTAATGATGAATTGAGATGAGATGAGAATTCTTGTGCCCCAAACCAGCCCTTAGAGTTCAGGAGAATCCTAAGAATTTTTGGAAGTCTCTACGTTATAGAATTGCATATGTTGTTACATCTAACATCACAAGTGAGATTTCAGGCCCCAATAGGTTATATGGCTGTTTTCACCGAGTCTTGAAATTCCCAAATGGATTTGGATTTGGTAGAGATTTATATTCGATTCGGACAATTCAATTTGTTGAATCGGGTGATTTATAACATGTTTTAATCTGAATCGGATATTTCGGTTTTAATAAAAGGAATATTAAAAATACCTATAATGCAATGCAAACATTAAAATTATGTATAACAGAATTTAAAATAAAGTAAATAACTACATGTCCTACAATGTATTTTGTTAATGCCTAAAAATAGCACAATATGTTGGAAGGAGAGAGAGTAATTCACAGTCCTTTGAAACTATTCGGGTATCGAGTGGTGCTATATGGAGCTCCCGATGGTGGTTCAGTACATCTATGCGGTGTCTGTGCTTGTTTCCATGGCAGTGAGCAATAAATAAATGTAGAGAAAATAAAGATGAGGCGACATGCAGATTTACGTGCTTTTATATAATGCTTATGTCCATGGAGGTTTTGGAGAGGAGAGAGTTCACTATAATATAATTTTTTTTACAATCTCTCATGGTCTCTCATCCTAGCTATATAATGGAAATCGAAATTCTATCTTCTGAGAAGACCTCTTCGTGTCATGAGGTTGAAGAAGCTAAAGGAGAAGTCAAAATCCCCCCAAAAAGTCATCTGGAAGCCCCTTTTATCCTCTACTCCTCCCTTACTTTATGTCACATCTTCTCTCATTTACGTCACATCTCCACTTATCCTTTTGACACCCTTTCCTTCCTCAGCCTTTGTTCTCTTCTTCTCTCTTATTCCTCTCTCCTTCTGTTGTTTTCTAGTGGGGGCTTGTTGATAGGCTATAGTTTTATTTGAAATTGAAATATTTTATCCCCTCCAATTCTATCATATTTTTATACAAGAAAAAAAATTTCATTTCTTAAATACAATAAAAAAATATGGTTTGAATAATTTGGAATAAGTTCAAAATTGATCTACAATTAGTTGAATGAATTGGTTTTTATGAGTGATTCAAAATATGCATTGAAATCTATTATGTTTTCAACCATTTCAAGTTCAATTGGCTGTATTAATTGGAATTGAACCCTCTTTTTAGCCATAATTTTAACCAACATTATTCCCTACTATTTCAAAAGAAAATAGAGGCAATTGGACTTTGGATGGCCCGTAGATCTCTACAAGTTTGGGCCGGTACCGGATCCAAAGCTGCTCCAAGCCCAACCAAATACAATTGGCCCATATCTATTTTTCAAAAAATCACTTCGGTTGGAGAGTTCTGTGACAACGCTCGAGAAAACCAACGTCGGTAGAAGTCAAAACTCGTGCGAAAAGCCTAAGGAGGAATGCCGCCCCCCTCTTGAATTCTATGATTCTGCTTCTTTAATCATCTCTTCTTCTCTCAAAAAAATCATCTCTTCCTGAATGGGTTCCAACCCAATGTGCTAAAGGGTGAGATAGTATATATAGCTTGTGGTTGAGCTTCTTCGCGTTGTTTCATACCTTTAACTACAAACAAAAGGTTTGGTGAGGCGCATGCGATCGGTTTGTCGGATGTGAAGACAAGGAGTTGAAACATTGCGCTAGATTTTTGCCCCAAAACCCGGCATCTCCATTTCTACGTAAGCGACTCTCTTGTCTTCCAGATAGGATATGCAGTATGCATTCTTTGGTTTCGTTTACAAGCAGAGAAACTCAAAAATGCTGTGATTCTCCTCCTGCTTTTTTCTCTTTGTTGTTGCTGTTGTTGTTCTTATTGAAATGAAGAAATGAATCGCTGCTCATCGAGAACCTTCTCTCTCTTCGTTTGTTTTATTTATTGAAACAAATTGCACAAGAAGCAAAATGTGTTTTGGCTTCTTTTGAATCATTATAGCAGCTCGTCAACTTTATCATTCGGCCGCGTAGCAGGCTAGCAGCCCCTCGATTCTGGGCTTCTTTGTTGTTTGCTCCTTGTTCTTGATTCTTGTTTCCACGTATGTCTGATTTGAACATTTTGATTTTTCCTGCAGGATATAAAGCGATCTTAATTCCCACTTTCACTGTCGCATCGCAATCTCATCGACAGAAGTATGTTTTTATTTTCTTCAAAAGATTGCATTATTGCTGATAATCTCGTTAGATATAGGCAATAAGTGTATTGAAGATACATAATTCCATTGCGTTATTGTTGATAATCTCGTGAGATATGGCCATTTGATTTTCCCGCATTGTTGTTTTCTTGGAAAAGCTGTTGTGTAAAACAAATCAAATTATTTGTGCATCATGAGTCAATAAATTAATTTCACTTTGTGTTTGATTTACAGAACATCGTTGTTGGTAATTTCGTGAGATATGGCCATTTGATTTTCCTACATTATTTCTGTTTTATTGGAAAAAAAAAACTGTTAGTGGGAAAAAAATGTCACTCTAACCTAAACCCCACCTCGAACACCCTCCAGTTGCAAGAATACGACTAAATTGCAGCAGTTGCAACAAATCTCATGTAAATGTCTTTAGGTACAACTCCATGTACAAGTACCACCATAAAATACTTTATCGTGATTGAATTACCAACCATTATTAGATATTGGGATTCACTCATATCAAGTAGGAACCTGCACAATAATATATGACACCATATTTTGTCAGAATGTTTTTTTTTCTTTTTTCAGTGGGGAATTTACAAATAGTGAACAAGCACAACTTAAGCTACTCTATAGAACGATGATTTATGCAATATTATTTAGGTGGCCATGTTATTGTCGAGGGGGCAATCCCTGTTGGCTGGTAAAAACTATAATCTTCATATGTATATCTATATATATATATATATATAAGCCAGAGAAAACTTCTAGGGGTTGGGGGTATGGCGGTATGCTCCCCCAGGTCTAAGGTCCAAATCTTTGGGTTCAAAATATTTCTAGGGGGTAATATCTCATTGGAGAGAAGCCGATGTTTTATCAGGTCCATGTTATGTGGCTGTGTTACACTGATCTAAATTGCGTTTGCACGGTCTTCTAGATTCATTAAGCCAAAGAACATCAAGTTAATTAAAAATTACCAAACTGCTTCTGCAAGTTGGCAATCTTCGACTACAAGCTTGGACCCTTGTATTTTATGCTTCTGCAGCATAGTCTGACAGCAATGGATCCAAGTATACACGGTTTTCCAATTCAAATATTTTGTCGTGTACTGTTTTTTTAACGGAAACATCAATTTCCAATAACAAACATGGAATTTAGGTAAGTCTGTCATCATATGAGAAGCTTGTATTGGGAAAAAAATATACGGTGAGGGTGGAGAGAGTTGGAAAGTGTTGAATATGGCAGCAACTCTTGTCAACAAACCTCCAATGTATTCAAAATTGTGCCCGCTGGTCATTTCCATTGAGTGATGGAATGTCATGGGGACTCAATATTCAAAATCTGTAATGCATATGTATTAATTGTTAGAGACATTTTTTTTCACCAATTTGATTCATGGCTATATGGCTTAGTCACAGGATAGGGCGAATCAAGCACGTGCCTTGCAGGGTCCCTTCACCCTAGTGATAATACATTGGAGAACAGGTTCAATTTCATAGGTTCTTTTGGCTTTGTGAACCGTAAAATGGCAGTTACCTCCTACAAATCCCCCGTCTCTTTCTCTTCTATAACTTACCATCACAAGCTTGATTCTCGAAATCGCTCTTTCACCCTGCCAATTCTTCACGCAAAACAGCAAAGAAACTTGGCTCCAAGCACTCTGGTCACTGCTTTGCCAGTTACTGTTTCCAAGAGCTCAACCCCACCAACTACATCTTTCAATGAGGTACAGATTTGAGGGTAGTTTTTTGTTTGTGAATTTTGGTTTTTAAACACATGTTGTTTGTGGTTATGCAGTTGGTTGAATCATTGATAAATCGAGTGGACTTATCAGAGTCTGAGGCTGAAGCTACTCTGGAGTTTTTACTGAATGATCCCAGTGAGGCATTGATAAGTGCTTTTCTTGTGCTGCTAAGAGCCAAAGGAGAGACATATGAAGAAGTAAGAGTTCTCTTTCGTCGGGTCCAAATATAATTAATTTTTACTTGTCTTTTAATGGAATTTTTGAAAGTACGTATTCTATTGAAATTGAATATCTGAGTGTAACCTACACAATATTATAATATTTGAGAAATTTTGAGTCTGCCCAGATTTTCAAATTTTGAGTGGCCTAAGTTCTTTGTTAAGAACTTATGTCTATGCAGTTTTTCTCTACTAGTTACAAAAGCATGCTTAATGTTGAGACAAATGGAGACTGGGCATGAGTGAATAACTATGGGGTTGTACCGATCAAACAGGTTGTGGGATTAGCAAGGGCAATGCTCAAGCATAGTGTGAAGGTAGAAGGGTTGGTTGATGCGGTTGACATTGTTGGAACAGGTGGTGATGGAGCAAATACGGTGAACATATCCACAGGGGCTTCAATACTTGCTGCAGCTTGTGGTGCGAAAATTGCAAAGGTTGGTATTCTTTATTATTTCAATTTATGCTGTTCTGATGTTTAGTGGAGTGATTCAAGTGAATCTTAAGTTCATATAGAGATCTATGAAACAGCGATTGTTTAAAGTATTTTGCTTTCAGCAAGGAAACAGGTCAAGTTCTTCTGCATGTGGAAGTGCTGATGTATTAGAGGCATTGGGAGTAGCTATTGACCTGGAGCCAGAGGTTAGTGCAATTAATTTGGTTTTTCAAAGTTAAATTGAGGGTCCAATGGTACTCAGGTAGTGTGAGCTTCAGAGTAGCTTCTTGTGTGGTGAGAAGTACATGCATCATTAGAAGCTTACAAATCAGCTGCTTTAGGCTTTATAAACACTTTAGGAATGAACATAAGTGTAACACTCCAATGGAAGGCCCAAACCACATGGCCTATACTCCAAAAGGACTAGTCAATGATACAATTGGAGCCCCATTGAAACATTATAAAGAGCAATAACTTCTCCTTCCCAAGTAATATGGGATCTCATACACCATCTACCTTATCCTCTTATCATATGGGTATCACAATAAGTCTGTCAGTATCCGAAAAAGTTGCAATAATAGGATATTACCGCTTTCTTATGATAGAATTTTTGAGTTGTTAGTGCAATAGTAATTAGTTTCCCTTTCCATGTATTGATTCCAAATCTAGACCTACTGAAACCGCACTACATATGTAGCAGAGAGCAAGAAAAAGAAATGAGATGCCATTTTGTGTTGTGCTCAACTTATAGAATATGGAAAGAAAGAATTTAGAACAATTGATTTGCCTATACTAATTTGATTTCTTGTTTTTTTGACTCAGGGGGTGATGAGGTGCGTGAATGAAAGTGGAATTGGATTTATGATGGCTCCAAAATATCACCCAGCAATGAAGATTGTCAGCCCTGTTAGGAAAACACTAAAAGTGAAAACTGTGTTCAACATATTGGGCCCAATGTTGAATCCAGCAAGAGTCTCTTTTGCTGTTGTAGGTGTTTACAAGGATGACTTGGTAAGTACTTGTACTAAGAAGAGTTGAAATAGTATAGTTGTCATCTTTTCCTAGAATAGTATTTCCTGATCATTTCTTTTCATTTACCTCTTCTTTGCCTCTTTGAGTTCTATTAGCAATAAACTCTTGGTGGCAGTATGGGCTTTTGTATGCATGATTAATAATTGAAGCTTCATGGACTTGACTGCATGATTAATATCCCTTAACAACAGATTATTAGCATGATCCAACAGATGGTTGACATTTTTTCTTTAACTACTGCCAAAGGCTAATAAATTTGAATTGTTTACATGCTAAAACTGGTACCGGAGATAAGATTATCTCCAAGCAGGTACTAATTTGCCAAGATGGGGTCAGTATATCTAAGCTTTTAAACTACGTAGATTCTTAATCATTAGAGTAATTTCCAGTTAGTTTCCAAAGTTTTTGATTTAATCTGGTCCTGCCTGAATTGTTTAATAGTTGACTGAAAACTGCTGAGCATTTTCTCTTGCTATAGGCTCACCATAGCTCTGGGGTATCTGGTTCTATACTCAAATAGAGTATTTTGCTGCCAGTAGAGCCTAGATGACTTTAAATAGCAAAATAGTAGTGTTGATAGGGTTTACTNATAGCAAAGGAACTCTGGAACGAGGTGTTTAGTAGACGGGATCTAGCGTGGGTTATGCCGGAGACCGTGGTGGCAGCAATGGCTTGTTGGACAAATATCAGAGGTATGCAGCAGATCAAAGCGGTTTAGAAGATGATCCCTATATGCATCATGTGGTGCTTGTGGTAGGAGCGAATCGAGTGGATGTTTGAGGACAAGGAGAGATCGGCGGAGGAGCTAAAAGTTTTATTTTTCAGAACTCTTTGTACTTGGGCTATCGCTGTGGACTTTAATGGCATGGACCTACATGATTTCCTTGCTTCTAATGCGCCTACTTAGCTAGGGCATAGGAGTTTTGTAATTGACATTTTGCCCATTCTTTTATTAATAAAATCTGTTTATTTATAAAAAAAAAAGTAGTGTCGATAGTTCTTGTTTGTGAGCATGTAGAATCAAACTAAAACAACTATGTTTTGTATCTCTCATGTATGAGGATGCACAAATATATACTGTGGAGGGCTTGGGGTTTACTTTTCAAATCACTAGTTGACTACATGCCATTTGTCATTTTTTTTTCCTCATATATGAAGGCCCAAGAAGAGTATGATATTCTCTCTGTTGGATAGGTCCTCAAAATGGCTAAAGCACTCCAGCAATTTGGCATGAAAAGAGCATTAGTTGTTCACTCAGAGGGCTTAGATGAAATGAGCCCCCTTGGTAAGATCCTTCTTTTTTCAAATGCTAAAAAATGCTTATTGCAACAACGTTAGAGGTTGATATGCTCAATTCTCTCAGAGAGGTATAATTAAATTTCTTCTTGGTCAAAAATAAACTATTTGAATGCAGGACCAGGGTTAATCCTTGATGTTACTCCAGAGAAGATTGAGAAGTTCTCTTTTGATCCCCGTAAGAATCTTGTCCCTAACTTTTAATTTGTTATGATTAGTTGCTATGTGTCTATAGTTTCAAATGGAAAAAATATAATGTTTTTCTGGACAGTGGAGTTTGGTATTGCTCGCTGCACTCTAGAAAGCTTGCGAGGTGGAGGTCCAAAGTACAATGCGGAGGTACTAAAGCGCGTATTTTCAGGGGAGAAAGGGCCCATTGCTGATGCCCTTGTAAGTACTTTGGCAACTTAGTGCCTGTTTGGTTTTGAGTTTGAGAGCTTGAGAAGTACTTTCAACAGTTTCTCTTATAAAAAAAAGTACTGTCGACAGTTTAAAAGCTCTTTTAAAGAAAAATGATATGTTTGGTAAATTTATAAAAAGAGTTTTAAACACCTAGAAAAGCAAAAGCTCCAAATTGAAGTTTTTGTTGAAAAGTACTTCTAGAGAAAATACTGAAAACCAGCGTGACAACTTTAAAAGTGCTTTAGGCGTAGGTTTATCAAGCAGTAAATAAGTTTTTAATAATAGAACTTTTTAATAAAGCTCTACTATTCAAAGCTCTATTACCTATATCAATCCCAAACAGGCACTTAACTCATAAGGATGCTAATTCTTAAGTTATTACTTATGAATGAGAAATCTAATTGTTAACAAAAACATTAATCAGGTATTAAATGCGGCAGCAGCTTTATTGGTCAGTGGCAATGTTAACACCTTGGGTGAAGGAGTAGCTCTGGCTCGTGAAACACAAGAATCTGGAAAAGCTCTTGAGAAGCTTGATTTGTGGATAGATATTTCCAATGCAAGTAAAACCTGTTTCTAAAGTTAAAGCTTCATACTAATCATTTTCCTTGGAAGAGAACTTGGAGATTTAAGGTTCCTCCCAAGATTGCTTTCTTTGGTTGGATTAAGCCCCTTGGTAACATTCTCACCATTGACAATCTGACGAAACATGGTCTTTATCATTATGGATTGATGTTATTTATGTAAGAAAAATGGGGAAATGGTGGAACATTTATTGTTACATTGCGAGGTGGCCAGTTTATTATTATTATTATTATTATTATTTTGTGGGATCTTATTCTCAATCGGACCGGTTTGCCATGGGTTATGCCCGGAAGGGTAGTGGATATTTTTTATTGTTGGAGAGGTCTTTGGGGTAACATTCATATTGCTGCCATATGGAAAATGATTCCTCATTATATAATGTGGTGCCTCTAGATGGAGAGAAATGGTAGGTGTTTTGAAAATCGGGAGTGTCCCTTGGACGAGTTGAAGAGTTTCTTCTTCAACACTATTTTCTTGGGCTTCTGTCATTGACTGTAATAGAGCTAATTTTCATAATCTGCTTATACAACCTATGTACTTGAGCCATGCCTCTTTTCAATCAATAAAACTCTATTCCTACTTATCGAAAAAGAAAAAAGCAAACCTCTTTGATCCCTTTTGTTTGATGATTGCAGAAATCGGAAAAAGAGGCTTCCCTTAAGTTAAGGGCACCTGACACTCGTATAAAAGTCATTCAGACATGTAAGGATTCAACGTGATGGATGTATTTATCATCATCATTATCATTTATCTTGCTGTAATAGATTATTTAAACAGCACAAAACTTAAATAATTATATTTGAATAGCAATTTTTAGTAGACATTTTTTGTAGTTAGTAGAGCTTTATGGTTCAGGTAAAAACTTAGGAGAGATTATTCCAGAGGATTTCCTCAAAGTGGTAAGAGCTCTGCGGTGTTTTGATTTTTTGAAATGGTTAATTTATTTTACACTGCAAACTCTATCACTTTCAAACGAGGAAATGGAATTGATCCTTAGGCTGGATAATTATTAGCCATCGTGTTAGGCTGTTAATACTGCCAGATAGCTAAGTTTGTGGCAGAGATCGGAGTGGATCTATCTGCATGCGGTAAGGAAGTGGTCCCAAGATTAAAAAAAAGGTTCATAAGCCAGACTACATGTGTAATAACAGTAAAATTATACAATAAAACCTTGATGCTTAAATGCTTAAAAACAAGACTCGTTTGTTTTCGCAAATGAGATGAGATAAGATTAGTTGATATGAAAGTTGAATAAAATATTGTTAGAATATATTTTTTTAATATTATTTTTGTTTTGGGATTTAAAAAAATTGAATTATTTATTTTATTTTGTGAGAATTTGAAAAAATTATAATGATTAGATAAGATGAGTTGTGAAAACAAACCGTTCATAGAGTTTGAACAACTACGCTGAGGGTTATTTTCACCTACTAATTTAAATAGCAAATTGAGTTCAAGCTCTAAGTCCGTTCCTCAATATGGTTACTGGAGAGCCACTGATCTAAGTTGCAAAATGATCTTCTCTAAGGTCAGAAATGCAAATCAAATTATACCTAAAAACTTTTACATCTGATTAAAGGTCACTTCATTTTTATGCAGTTCCTGCAGCCAAAATAGTTGCAGCAGCATTGAAAGCCCGTTACAGAATTTCTTCTAACAATGCTATTTTAAAATGGAAAGAAAAGTTAATCTAACCTTTTGAATAAATTAATATTTGATAATTCTAACTTCCCTCCATAAGGAGATCCTTATCTTGCATGGCTGTTCAAAAGGATCACCAAAACTTTTGTTCTTATCAACCCAACCAATGGGTTACAGCTTTTACCTACTAAGAAAATAAATTGCATTACAACCCCATGACTCCAAATCTAAACTATCACCCATATTCCATCACTCCCAAGGGATCTGGGAATGATTTATTTTCACTTGGATGCAAAAATGGCTTCTAAATCTTTGTCCAGCTCTCTTTGTTTTGACTTGAAATCAGAAGATGAATTTACAGATGAGCTCCCACTATTTTTCTTGCCCCAAAACCGATTCCATCTTGTACGACTGGTTGAGGGATCATTTGGAGCCCTACTCTCTTCTTTACTAAAGCTAGCCTTGGCCAGTTCTTTAAGTTTGTTCGACCTTGATTTATCTGTTGTGCTTAAACTACTCCCAGAATTCCTGGAACTTTCAACTGAAGAATCTGTGACCACATTCGGTGGGAGCCTGCTTTCCAGTTTTTTTATCAACTTCTGTGGAATGAACAGCAGGAGAAATCCGATCAAAGCTATTTTCATACCCCTTGAGAAAAAGTTGTCAGCATTGTCTAGCCGTTTTGTTTGTCTGTACAAAGCAAACCATTCATTCATCATTTGTGGTATATATCCAAGTAGAAAAAGTATAAGCATGAAGACCCCAACTAAGGTCTCATCCTTGTCTGATAATTTCTTCTCCAAGAGAACCAAGAAAGTAGCAAATAAGCATACTTCACTGGAAACTGAGATGATCTCAATCAACTGAACCTTTTTCTTAATAAATGGCTTCTTAAGAACAAGGAAGAAGAGCTGAAAAGAAGTGATGCACAATAAGGTTATTGTTGGANGATGGTATGTGGTGGATACCTACAAGGAAAGTAGTCTTTTCTGTTCGCTCCTTTTATAAGGTCTCAGAGAAGAGGCTGATACTCAGTTTCCTTGGAGAAGGCTCTGGAGGCACAAGGCACCTCCTAATGCCTCATTTTTTGTGTGGACAGCTTCTCTAGAAAAGATTCTCACCACCAACAATATGAGGAAAAGGAGGGTAATCATAGCAGATTGGTGTTGCATGTGTAGAAGAGGGGGTGAGTCGGTGGATCTACATTGCGAGATAGCAAAGGAACTCTGGAACGAGGTGTTTAGTAGACGGGATCTAGCGTGGGTTATGCCGGAGACCGTGGTGGCAGCAATGGCTTGTTGGACAAATATCAGAGGTATGCAGCAGATCAAAGCGGTTTAGAAGATGATCCCTATATGCATCATGTGGTGCTTGTGGTAGGAGCGAATCGAGTGGATGTTTGAGGACAAGGAGAGATCGGCGGAGGAGCTAAAAGTTTTATTTTTCAGAACTCTTTGTACTTGGGCTATCGCTGTGGACTTTAATGGCATGGACCTACATGATTTCCTTGCTTCTAATGCGCCTACTTAGCTAGGGCATAGGAGTTTTGTAATTGACATTTTGCCCATTCTTTTATTAATAAAATCTGTTTATTTATAAAAAAAAAAGTAGTGTCGATAGTTCTTGTTTGTGAGCATGTAGAATCAAACTAAAACAACTATGTTTTGTATCTCTCATGTATGAGGATGCACAAATATATACTGTGGAGGGCTTGGGGTTTACTTTTCAAATCACTAGTTGACTACATGCCATTTGTCATTTTTTTTTCCTCATATATGAAGGCCCAAGAAGAGTATGATATTCTCTCTGTTGGATAGGTCCTCAAAATGGCTAAAGCACTCCAGCAATTTGGCATGAAAAGAGCATTAGTTGTTCACTCAGAGGGCTTAGATGAAATGAGCCCCCTTGGTAAGATCCTTCTTTTTTCAAATGCTAAAAAATGCTTATTGCAACAACGTTAGAGGTTGATATGCTCAATTCTCTCAGAGAGGTATAATTAAATTTCTTCTTGGTCAAAAATAAACTATTTGAATGCAGGACCAGGGTTAATCCTTGATGTTACTCCAGAGAAGATTGAGAAGTTCTCTTTTGATCCCCGTAAGAATCTTGTCCCTAACTTTTAATTTGTTATGATTAGTTGCTATGTGTCTATAGTTTCAAATGGAAAAAATATAATGTTTTTCTGGACAGTGGAGTTTGGTATTGCTCGCTGCACTCTAGAAAGCTTGCGAGGTGGAGGTCCAAAGTACAATGCGGAGGTACTAAAGCGCGTATTTTCAGGGGAGAAAGGGCCCATTGCTGATGCCCTTGTAAGTACTTTGGCAACTTAGTGCCTGTTTGGTTTTGAGTTTGAGAGCTTGAGAAGTACTTTCAACAGTTTCTCTTATAAAAAAAAGTACTGTCGACAGTTTAAAAGCTCTTTTAAAGAAAAATGATATGTTTGGTAAATTTATAAAAAGAGTTTTAAACACCTAGAAAAGCAAAAGCTCCAAATTGAAGTTTTTGTTGAAAAGTACTTCTAGAGAAAATACTGAAAACCAGCGTGACAACTTTAAAAGTGCTTTAGGCGTAGGTTTATCAAGCAGTAAATAAGTTTTTAATAATAGAACTTTTTAATAAAGCTCTACTATTCAAAGCTCTATTACCTATATCAATCCCAAACAGGCACTTAACTCATAAGGATGCTAATTCTTAAGTTATTACTTATGAATGAGAAATCTAATTGTTAACAAAAACATTAATCAGGTATTAAATGCGGCAGCAGCTTTATTGGTCAGTGGCAATGTTAACACCTTGGGTGAAGGAGTAGCTCTGGCTCGTGAAACACAAGAATCTGGAAAAGCTCTTGAGAAGCTTGATTTGTGGATAGATATTTCCAATGCAAGTAAAACCTGTTTCTAAAGTTAAAGCTTCATACTAATCATTTTCCTTGGAAGAGAACTTGGAGATTTAAGGTTCCTCCCAAGATTGCTTTCTTTGGTTGGATTAAGCCCCTTGGTAACATTCTCACCATTGACAATCTGACGAAACATGGTCTTTATCATTATGGATTGATGTTATTTATGTAAGAAAAATGGGGAAATGGTGGAACATTTATTGTTACATTGCGAGGTGGCCAGTTTATTATTATTATTATTATTATTATTTTGTGGGATCTTATTCTCAATCGGACCGGTTTGCCATGGGTTATGCCCGGAAGGGTAGTGGATATTTTTTATTGTTGGAGAGGTCTTTGGGGTAACATTCATATTGCTGCCATATGGAAAATGATTCCTCATTATATAATGTGGTGCCTCTAGATGGAGAGAAATGGTAGGTGTTTTGAAAATCGGGAGTGTCCCTTGGACGAGTTGAAGAGTTTCTTCTTCAACACTATTTTCTTGGGCTTCTGTCATTGACTGTAATAGAGCTAATTTTCATAATCTGCTTATACAACCTATGTACTTGAGCCATGCCTCTTTTCAATCAATAAAACTCTATTCCTACTTATCGAAAAAGAAAAAAGCAAACCTCTTTGATCCCTTTTGTTTGATGATTGCAGAAATCGGAAAAAGAGGCTTCCCTTAAGTTAAGGGCACCTGACACTCGTATAAAAGTCATTCAGACATGTAAGGATTCAACGTGATGGATGTATTTATCATCATCATTATCATTTATCTTGCTGTAATAGATTATTTAAACAGCACAAAACTTAAATAATTATATTTGAATAGCAATTTTTAGTAGACATTTTTTGTAGTTAGTAGAGCTTTATGGTTCAGGTAAAAACTTAGGAGAGATTATTCCAGAGGATTTCCTCAAAGTGGTAAGAGCTCTGCGGTGTTTTGATTTTTTGAAATGGTTAATTTATTTTACACTGCAAACTCTATCACTTTCAAACGAGGAAATGGAATTGATCCTTGGGCTGGATAATTATTAGCCATCGTGTTAGGCTGTTAATACTGCCAGATAGCTAAGTTTGTGGCAGAGATCGGAGTGGATCTATCTGCATGCGGTAAGGAAGTGGTCCCAAGATTAAAAAAAAGGTTCATAGGCCAGACTACATGTGTAATAACAGTAAAATTATACAATAAAACCTTGATGCTTAAATGCTTAAAAACAAGACTCGTTTGTTTTCGCAAATGAGATGAGATAAGATTAGTTGATATGAAAGTTGAATAAAATATTGTTAGAATATATTTTTTTAATATTATTTTTGTTTTGGGATTTAAAAAAATTGAATTATTTATTTTATTTTGTGAGAATTTGAAAAAATTATAATGATTAGATAAGATGAGTTGTGAAAACAAACCGTTCATAGAGTTTGAACAACTACGCTGAGGGTTATTTTCACCTACTAATTTAAATAGCAAATTGAGTTCAAGCTCTAAGTCCGTTCCTCAATATGGTTACTGGAGAGCCACTGATCTAAGTTGCAAAATGATCTTCTCTAAGGTCAGAAATGCAAATCAAATTATACCTAAAAACTTTTACATCTGATTAAAGGTCACTTCATTTTTATGCAGTTCCTGCAGCCAAAATAGTTGCAGCAGCATTGAAAGCCCGTTACAGAATTTCTTCTAACAATGCTATTTTAAAATGGAAAGAAAAGTTAATCTAACCTTTTGAATAAATTAATATTTGATAATTCTAACTTCCCTCCATAAGGAGATCCTTATCTTGCATGGCTGTTCAAAAGGATCACCAAAACTTTTGTTCTTATCAACCCAACCAATGGGTTACAGCTTTTACCTACTAAGAAAATAAATTGCATTACAACCCCATGACTCCAAATCTAAACTATCACCCATATTCCATCACTCCCAAGGGATCTGGGAATGATTTATTTTCACTTGGATGCAAAAATGGCTTCTAAATCTTTGTCCAGCTCTCTTTGTTTTGACTTGAAATCAGAAGATGAATTTACAGATGAGCTCCCACTATTTTTCTTGCCCCAAAACCGATTCCATCTTGTACGACTGGTTGAGGGATCATTTGGAGCCCTACTCTCTTCTTTACTAAAGCTAGCCTTGGCCAGTTCTTTAAGTTTGTTCGACCTTGATTTATCTGTTGTGCTTAAACTACTCCCAGAATTCCTGGAACTTTCAACTGAAGAATCTGTGACCACATTCGGTGGGAGCCTGCTTTCCAGTTTTTTTATCAACTTCTGTGGAATGAACAGCAGGAGAAATCCGATCAAAGCTATTTTCATACCCCTTGAGAAAAAGTTGTCAGCATTGTCTAGCCGTTTTGTTTGTCTGTACAAAGCAAACCATTCATTCATCATTTGTGGTATATATCCAAGTAGAAAAAGTATAAGCATGAAGACCCCAACTAAGGTCTCATCCTTGTCTGATAATTTCTTCTCCAAGAGAACCAAGAAAGTAGCAAATAAGCATACTTCACTGGAAACTGAGATGATCTCAATCAACTGAACCTTTTTCTTAATAAATGGCTTCTTAAGAACAAGGAAGAAGAGCTGAAAAGAAGTGATGCACAATAAGGTTATTGTTGGGGTCTTAGAAGACCGGTTACCCTTATAGGCACCAGCAATAATCCCTAGTGAAACTCGTCTCATGGACTCAAGCAGAGTGTAGTATATTCTCAGTATTCCAAACAGCTTCTGAATCAAAGGCGCTTCTGCATCTTCAGTTTCATCATCAGAGGCAATGATTCGATCGCCATGCATGCTGGAATTGCTCCCTGAAATCTGTGACAGCATGTATTTTGGGGGGCCTCGTAGATCTTCAAATAGAGGGCCTAACTTGATTAGGTAATCAGAGTTGGGTTGGTTTTTCCATGTCCACTGGCCTCTTTTACCAGGACCCAAAGTTACTCTGACTATGTGTTGATACCAATGAAATCTCCTGCCTTCTTGATGTATTTCCCTGTATTGAAGTAGCTTCCCAAAAGTAATGCCTACAGAGAGGAACAAGAACAACGCCAGCAGCAGAAAAAGCATGGCTCCAAGAAGCAGTATGCCAAACATAATGCCCAATGCCGTTCCTCCTTAATCCACAAAAGCGAGACAAGATTAAACCCAAAGATTTGTAGTTAAAGTTTCATAAAGCATGAAAACTGAGGGTAAAGAGGATGTAAAGAAGCAACAAATCTGGGTTTTGCCCCGATACATTCTATTGTTACCCTGCAATGACGTCGTCAGATAATTATGCTATAATGGCTGCATGTCATGCACAGGGATGTGATTTAAGTTAGTGTTGAAATTGTTAATATTGGAGGAAATTGGACTGCATAATATGTCTTGTTCTAACCTATATAATAGTGATTAACTCCATAAAACTTACGTGCACAACAATGGAACATAGTTCACAATTCCATCACCTGTTTGGAAAGTAGGGTAGAAAAAAGATGACTTAATTACCAAGAAAAAAAAAAAAAACTAGCTAATTCTCTTGCATAACATGACAGCAGTGGAAATTCTTTGATCAAAGAATTCAAGTATAAGAAAAGAGTTGAAAGATACTAATATGGGTATTTTCATGCTTTCTTTTGCACTGATGAAACGGTTAAAGCAGCATGCTTATCTTTGAAACCTTAGCCTTTGCTTGATAGATGCATAGGTAAGGATTCATATGTGACAAAGAAGAAAAACATTAAATTTACCTCTGATTAGAGCAAAAGAGGCCTCACAAATACAAGGTACTGCAAGAATTATCAGAAATATTTCAAATCTTGCGAGTGTGAGTGCTCCATAACTCTGCTTTCCAGAGTTCTTTTTCCTGAATTTTAGGATGACAAGGAGTAAAGCATGCAGCAGTATCAAACTGCCACCAATTGTGGCTAACCAGAACATGCTTCTACCAAAATCCCTCCACCTACGCCAAAAAGTCACCAACAACAAAAGTAAGTGTCTGTAGCAGTTTAACCTTAAGGATTCCCAACCAATATACACAAAGTTATAAGAAGATAAATAATATGGCATTAAAAATTTATCCTTCTGAATTTATCAATAAATTGATAATGAAAAACATCAGTAGCATTAATGTTTCATTGCACCTATAGAAAATGGTACAACTCAATGATTTGAGTTCCAAATTGTACATGCCCTGAAATCTTTTCTTTCTTCTTTTTAATTCAACATGAATAAATAAACAAAAACCAAAACCAAAACCAAAACCTTCTGTTGATACATTCCTTTATCACTGCCCTAGTTTTTCTCCTTTTATTTACCAACTCAACATTGAATACTTTCAACCACTTGTTTTGTCTCATAAATTCATAAACAAGTTCAGGGACTAGATAGAAAACAAGGGTCCTTATAACCTACCCATTTAAAATATGTGGATCCAGAATATATTCAGCTTTGGGTTCGCTGTTTTGGCTCTGCAGCAATACAATGGATTCTATCAGAAAACTTATTCGTCATCTGATCATAGGAATCAAATGCAGTATGGGGAAAAGTACAGTTTCAGACCTCAAAATATGATCTGTATTCCATGGGAGTTAGTGGCAACCCATATACTGAAGCATCCCTACCCAAAATCTCTTCTTTCCATTTCACATTCTGGAAGGTTCCTGAATCATGAACTTCATACATGGAGGATATTGGGTTGTCAGGGGAACTTGAGCCCACTATGACTGGCTGAGTGTGCCCAGTTTCCCATGGAAGACTCAAGTATGGAATGCTCCATTGTAAACCCCTTGCAAATTCATCATACTCAACTGGCAATGTCACTGCCAGCCATCTAGACAAAGCAAAAACCTGAATATGGCAAGCAATTCTCTGAATGAAGAAGAAGAGGAGAATGCCAATTAGATTTACAATGATGATGGCATAATTCGCAAATTTAGATAAGTTATTATCAGTATTCTAAATGATAGTAGGCTAAACCAATCTATCCACCACAACCTTAAGCAGAAGTTCTTTCAGGTCCATTATGTTTTTCTCCTTTCTATGGGAAAAATATAATAATCCCATAGCCCACAAATCCCTACATATGAGAAGTCAGAAAAAGATTATAGGTTGGATATCATACAAAAAGATTCCTTGCAGGATCAGAAAAAGAAGAAGATGGTCTTGAAAGTGCCCCAATGGAGTGAAGGCTTGCAATTGAAACCATGAGCAGCCCGGAAGCAAAAGATGTCACCAAAAAAGAAGCAATTGCAAGCTTAGAAATCACTGAAGACATTACAGGTACAGAATCTGTAATATACATTTCAGTACCTTACATCAGTAAATAACTAGAAAAATCAAAGGTAGGAGTGTCCTCCTGGACTTATATTTCATAGTAGAATTAAGATGATGCAAGAGAAAAGAGTAAGAACCCTTACAGTGCCTTACTTGTAGAACATTGGAAGCAAGATTTCCGTTTCCAGCAACATCCCTGGTTACGTTTTCAGGAACACTGACAGATACAATATCATGGTCTGCATTGATCTCTATGATATATATGGCTCTACTTATCTCATGAAAGCTGAAAAAGGGTAATAATTATTATTGTAAAGGAGTTAAGATGAGAAATCTGTACGAGTAAATGCATTGGCCATACTAACTGAAATGCTGATTCCCGTCAACAACTCAAAAAAATGGAGAAAGGGAGCTCATTATTATAGAGTTCCTAATTTTGCATGAGTGCATTATAAACGTGCAGATGTATATGCTTTTGTACAAGTTAACATATATGGACAGAGAAACACGGGTAAAGAGAAATAACTTGCCTCTGCAAATGGCCTCCATTGATTGATATTTCAGAAGCGTTAAAGCCAAATACAGGCTTCATGAATTTGATCAACATTGGTATGCTGGGTTCTTTTGTCCTCATATTAAATGAGGTACTCAATTTCACAGCTGGCCTCAGAGAATCTGGAGGTCACATGTATATCTATGTCAGGCGGTAATAACCCAATCTTAAAAATTGAAATCCACCCGTAAAGCTTTTCTGATTGCATAGAACATAAAAACATTTTAAATCTTGAATGTTTTTATGTTCGAAGAGGTAAGCAAAGAATATAGAAACTTAATTTTTACTTCACAAACAGATGATATCTAATCTTCAAATTGTAAACTAATATAGAACATACCATACAAGAATGTTACTGGTGCAATTGGAGAAACTGGAGTCCTTTGTCTGCTTATTATGGAGTTTGAATCAATGCTTAGAGTGACTATAGCTATGCCAGATAGATTTGCGACCTGAAAGGACAGAGTGAAAATGAGGCAAGCACAAAAACGTATGAGAATAAATAGGCACTTAAAAATACACGTGCAATTCAAGAACAGTAAGGGCCTGTTTGGTCAGCCCACGGAACTTGATGGCTTCATTGGTATTTCAGATTGTCTCCAACTAACAATTCAACAGTATTAGTGGGGATTCCAAGATATGCCAACCATCAAGATAAGAATTCTGAAGACAGCAGTTTTTTGGAATTGATCAACTTTTCCTTATAATGAATGGCTGCAACCTTTGTAAGTGTCAGCATTCAAGAAGAAGCGGTAGTGCAGTACATATTTATTGCACAAAATATAAATGAAACACTCTAAATTCATATAACAATCAAACAGGCTTTAAAAGTATGGACCAACATCGGTTATCTGGATGTAAAAAACATAAAAAGAAGAAAGAAGATTGAGCCAGCTGACCAGAAAGCCAAATCTGCGATTCCCAAGGTTTTTCCCACTAATTGGAAGAAGTGTGCCCTGACTTGTTTGGAGAGAATCGACAATTTCTGCAGATGAGTTGAGAACAGGCACTGAAAAATACAGATACACTCTCAGATTATTATATTTGTTAGTTGCCTGCACCAGTCTAGTTTTGCCATTAAGTTGAAATCGCCTTTCAAGAATGCCAGTCCTCAGGTTGACAAACACGCTTCTTCTATCTGTAGAATAAAACCATCATGAACGGTGAAAGAAAAGAACAGATTGGCAAGACAAACAAAATCCTATTAATAGAATGTATGAGAGAAAACCCATAAAGACGAAAATCTAAGTTCAGAAAAAGAATTGAGTCTACAATAAACACTTTCTACCCAACACTTGGCAAAAGTTATTTAAAATAGCCGAGATTTTTTGAAAGCATAAAAATCTGCAGATTATTCTAAATAAAAAATAGATATATTTTATCCAGATAGGGGTTAGCTGTTTTGGCAGTCTAGATCATTCATTTCACTGTGAGAAAAGTTGTCAGGAATTGAAGAGCAAGGTATCGATTAGATGGAAATAGGAATGACTATGACTATATGTATAAAAAATATGAGTTATATTGTGAAAATCAAAACAATATATACTATTATAACCCGTGGAATGAACATTAGACTCACCAAAATGCA
Organism: Pterocarya stenoptera; assembly: GCA_003123785.1. Classification (NCBI taxonomy): domain Eukaryota; kingdom Viridiplantae; phylum Streptophyta; class Magnoliopsida; order Fagales; family Juglandaceae; genus Pterocarya; species Pterocarya stenoptera. The sequence continues at coordinate 63,200 of QEOT01006614.1, forward strand.
CATAGAAACTTGAATTTGTTGTTCTTGTAAACTTATTCCCAGCACTGTCAGTACAAAAATTCTTATCCATTACCAATATCACTCGCCCATACTGACTGGAAGATGATAAACCCACAAGGACAGAATACTTGAGGTTTGGCTGTAAAATGATGAGCGAGGATGGTATAACTTGGCCAGCACCATAAACCAGAAGCTGTAAAGAGATTTACAAGAAAGAAGAACATATAAGAATTTGGTTTATTATTCAGTGAACTAGTAATATAACCTAAATTATGGTATTCACTTTACATATGTACTCTGATTGATACAAGAAAAAACAAGACATTTGTCAGTGATTCAAAAACTTTAAAGAAATATGACTATATGGTATTATATCATACATTGACAGGTGTGTAAAACACATTCCAAGCAATATTATTATAAAAGATTCATTTTAGAAAACATCTGAAAATATATAATTGATGAGGCAGATAACCCAAAATTACTGTTTGTGTCAAATGGAACCAATTACATTAGAGAGAACTCAATTTCATCTTCTCAAAATAACAGAGTCATGCTTCAATAACAGAAAGGTTTAGAAGTCGTCAACCACAGAACCACCATTCCAAAATATTTTAATAATTCAAAAACCAGAAAGAAAAGTAAGATTTATTTAAATATTTTGTTGGCCACCAACTCACATTGCAGGCTTTCACAGAAGAACATTCGAAACCTCCTCCACCAGTACAGGGTTCACTGAAAGATATATTTACAGAAACATTTAGAGCATTTGTGAAAGGCGTTATGGCTGTGATATTTGCTGTAGGTGGAACTGTATCTGCAAAATTGAGGTATAGTATAAATCAGCCAAGCAACAGTGAAAATATAAGCTGCATAATTGCTACAAAATCTTAATTTCTGTGTTTGAAACATAAACTCAATTTGGGGCTGAAAATCTCAAAACCAAACTTCACTTCAAATAGGGTGTATTTGAACATAAGAATGAAGCCAAGAACTTCAATTTACAATATCTTTGTAAGTTGGGATTTATGATGTGATACAAAATTGAGCCCATAAAACATAATCTAAGTATCAAAAGAAGCCGATTCTATTGATAGTAAAGCTCATGGGAGTTCAATTATCACGCTGAACCATTCAGCACATAGGGAGGCAAAACATTTCATAGCTACACGTTTCCACAAAGACATTATTGAGTTGATTAATGACTTCCAAAGTAAAAGCCGTAACTCAATTTTGAATAAATAATTTGAAGAGAAGTAAAAACAACTAGAAAGGGATAAAAGGAAGGTTCTCAACCAACAGTCCAGCTATAGTTAGCACAGCCAACGCCTCCAGACCGATTGGTGCAAACCTCAAATGTATGATTTCCGTCCTGCAAGCCTGCATAAAAAATCCTCCTAGCTTCACAATCTGAAGCAATGCCATCATCTAGCTGCATCAACAAGTTTATTGGCCCATAAATTTTTGGAAAAAGGGCAAATAGATATCAACGAAAAAAATCCATAGTCAATCCAATAAATAAGACCCTGATTTCTTTTTGGGGTGGGGTGGGGGGGGGGG
>QEOT01006615.1:5198-32292 GCA_003123785.1 Pterocarya stenoptera
GAACCAAAAAAAGGGACATATCAAGCATTCATTTTTAATACCCTAAATAGAAAAACAAGTTACTACCTAAGAGTATTAGTAGTGGGCTCAACAAAGTTAAATTTTGGCTAAGGAATAGCTAAGGTGCAAAATAAAATGTAATAATGGACCCAACAAATGAACAGTAATTTTAGCTACAGATTATATCACTGGCCAAATTTGTTGAGCCCAAGGGGCTGGCCAAATATTATTTTTAGACTAAAAAATTATCTTCTCACTGCTGCTTCTCTCCCGTGCATGAAAGAAAAGGTGAAATAAAAAACTGCTGCCTGCTTCTCGCCTCACTTGGCCACAATGAAATAAAAAGTGAAATAATACGTGAAAGATTTGTTGAGTCTGTTATTTGATGTTGTTGAAAAGTGGCTAATTAAATTTGTAAAAATAAATTTTTTAGTCAAATATTGGCCAAAGTTTGTTCAGTACACTACTAGTGCTCTAAGAAATTTAATAGTTTTCGGATAGAGTATAACAAAAGATTAACATGATCGTAGAAATGAAATAATTGATTTGTGACAAATACCGCATCACCTAAAAAATAAAATTTTGACTCTTCACTTCTTCGGAGGGAAAAAAAAGACAAGACAAGCAGATGCTCTTGTTGAATCAAAAGTGAAATGCTGATAAGATTAATTCATCATACTACAATTAAGAAACTAAAAATACGAACGAATTTGTGAGACAGAAACTTCGTCTCACCGTATATTGATCTGGACGGCGTCTTTCTGATGCAAGAAACTGTAGACGCATTGAGGCAACTTTCCCATACTCCTTTAGGAGCACATAGCACGCCCAAAAGGTAAAGGCATATGCCATTACTACATGACCCCAAAACCTGTGATCCAGAACAAAACATGAACAATACGCCCGACACTATTAAGTCTGATTTTGGATGATTCAACTTATAGTAACACAAATATAACTTTTTCTGGACCAAAAAAAAAAAAAAATTAAAGCAATCTAAGTTGATATGGCAAACTATCATAATCATTGATAGTTCAACTTAATGAATAACCAAGGAACGATAAATAAATAAATAAATAGATAAAGTTAAGAATAGTTCATATTTAACCAAAATAGAAAAGTTAAGAATGGTTCAATAAAAAGTAGGAAAGACAAGGCAAAGGAAGTCAACAAGGAAAGAGGGTTTCAAACCTTTGTGATCCAAGTGGAACATTTGAGATAGAGAGCTTATCGATGTCACTAGCAGTTACATTAGAAAGCTTTTCAGCTAGGTCTAAAGTGCTATTCGTCCAGTTAACTGGGACCAGGATAGTCCATGCAAGGACGGTTATTGGAACAAAGATCTTAAGTCTGCATGAATGATTACAAATAATCAGCACAATATAATTAAGAATCAAAATTGCAAATAAGCATACTTCTAAGTCAATTTGAACATGGATTGCTACATACCCTGTCAAGTAAATCCGCAAGTAAACAGCAGAATCCAGTCCTGCATGCTCAACGAGTTCAGGTTCCGGCATTCTCAGTGCATCTGGCATCCAATTCAAAAACCTTAAATATGACCTATAGTCCAAATTGACAAACTTGCGTACAAAAGCTCCAGAAGATGTTGGTTCGGTTCTTAGACCCTTCAGATACCACTTTGGAAAGTACACTCTGTCATTGAAAGGTTGAAGCCTTAATATGGCAAATGCCACAAAGAAAATGAATGCAGTGAGAATGTTGAAAGCTGCCGCAAGTCCAATATCCCCAAGTGTAGCCATTTATATATCTCGTATTTCCCTGTGAAATGAGCAAGAATATATGAATGAGGGTGTGGCATATGTAACAAGTTTGATGCAGATTATAACAAATTATATTGATCTTCAAAAATCTTAGAAATAAAACATCAAATCCAAGCGGGATGTCCAATTAAACCACAATACCATTCAAAGCATACATCCTATCACCAGGACTATTTTACAAAATGAAAGCCAGTGGATAATACGTATACTGGTAAAATAATGATGACGACACAACGATGATATTCAAATCTGAATTAGGAACATGACATAAAATCTAGTAAAACGATCCAACAACACAAGTTTCTGGTGACAGCTTCAAAGTCTCACATCTAGATGACAAATTTGTATGTTTCCAAAACTACATGTATATGAAGTTAATCCCCAACGGGAAAACCAACACACCCTTCACATCCCGGCTTCAAATTTCAATTCCACTTATGACACTATTAACCAAACCAAAAGGTAATTAAGCTTAAGATATCAAACAGATATTCTAACTCACCTGAGATGAGAAAAAATGAATAAACATTCTTCTTATTATGATCACATGGACTAACTTTCGGCTATTTGGAAAAGAATTTCCCCAGAAACTAAAAAACCGGTGTACAAAAAAAAAATTCCATTCAAAGCTAGTTTTACCCCATTTCAGATAAATAAATAAAAAAACATAGTACACCACAATCAAATGCATACTGCATCACAACCAAACCAAACGAAGAAAAATAATAAAAAGCATTAAAAACAAATATAAGAAGTCCATACTTCCGTATTCAAAACTAGAGAACCCTCTTCCAGAGAATAAAAGAGAGAGAAAGAAGGTGATCAACGGAATTAGGGAGTGCTTAGATTGGTTGCAAACCCCAATAAAAGCAAGAACATTACGTTCCTTCACTCCTTCCTTCCGAGGAAAACCATGTCGCCACGATTTTCCTGCGCCTCTCTCTTTTGTATATTAACGAAACAGAGAAGTCTGTCCAGACAGTGCGATTTGATGCAAATTCAAGGAATCGGATAGCGATGAAAAGAGAGAGATTCCAACGTTTGGAAACGAAAATGAAATCTAAAATGGCGCAGTGTTTTCTGCCTCTGACTCTCCGAGCGCCCAAGAGAGACAGAGACAGAGACAGATATGCATAGATCTGATTTTAGAGTCCAACGCCACCAACCGGCCCCCTCTATTTCAATAATAATATCAATTCCCTACGAAGTCGGCAAGGCGCCACGTGTGAAGCAACGGCTACTTTTTTGTATGGGTTTCCGCGTTGGTGAGGCGTTATCTCAATTGCGATTGTTGGAGTGTGGAGTACACGAGCCAATGAGATGCAGAAGGTGGGAGGTGAAGAGGGCGAGTGAAGAAAAAGGACGAAAAAAGTTAAAATCTGTAATGGTTAAGGGTTTGGCCGCGTGGAGATTGCGTTAGTTGCGTGGGAAAGTGCACACAGACAGTTCCACGCGACCGAAGCGCGGGTTCTATGGTGCGCTAAACGCTGCGCTGCGGCTCCAGGTCATACCAAGCTTAACGACCCTATTAAATCCTAGTCAATTCCAAGATTAGGAATCAACATTTATTTCTTTTATTAATAATATATGAATATTATATTTAATATTTAATAAAGAAATACTAAATTCACAAATGGGTCTTATAAAAATAATTTTACTAATTAACGTGATTTAAAGTAAGTTTTGATAGTAAAATAAGATGAGATGATTTTAAATGAGTTGAATAAAATATTATTATAATATTATTTTTTAATATTATTATTATTTTATAATTTAAAAAAATTGAAATATTGTTTATTATATTTTTTTATAGAAATTTAAAAAAATTATAATGATGAAATAAGATAAAATAAAATAAGTTGTAAGTGTTTCTGTATCTAATCGAAGCCTTAATCTAATACGTTAAATGTGTTTTACAGTAAAAAGAAAAAAGAAAAACTTTTATAATTTGATGTATTATATAAAATCACGTCTATTAATAAGTTCACATTAGTGAGATCGCTTTTTCGACTAAACATTTCTATATTTAAAATTATTGGAAAAATTTATATATGTATATGTAAGCATTGTAGCATTTACTTAATATATTTATCTTACTTTAGCTTCTATAGTTGGAATTAAAATTTTAGGAAGTTTTTCATTCACTTTATTCTTATTGTTTAAATTTCTTGAGAAACATTAAGCATGTTTAATTATTTAAATAGAAGGCACTCCACATGATGTTTGTCGCTCCCCCACTTTTCTTCATCTTCCCATAAATAAAATCTAATTTTTTTTCTCACATAACAAAAAATTTTGTGAATGCACTGAAACTTTGAAATAATTGTGAATTTAATTTAGGCTGATGATAAGAATATAAAGTGAGTTTACATAACGAGTAATGCTACTTATCATCTCAACTTCTATCGTCCTTCCATTGTCCCTCCATCGTCCCATGATGTAGCATTACATAATTGAAAATTATTGATTATATTTCACTTGTGAACTAATCATATAATACCACATCAAATAATGATGAAAGGATGATAAAAGTTTGGATGATGAATAGATTTTTTCTTATATATAATTGGCTTTAATTAAAAAAATGAATTATTCTATTATCAAGTCGAAATGTAGAATACGTCATACATATCACTTAAATAATAATATTTAATTTATAAGATTTTAATTTTAATTTTTAAATCAAATTATATTATGTAAGTATCAGTAGATGTATTATTAATATCGGCTTATAAATATAATTTTTTTTAAATATATCGAACTTCTCATCAGATGCTTGATTAGTCTTCCATATGTAGTGGTTATCCATGGTCCATATGCAATGGGGACAAGTTGGAAAACATCGTTATCTGTCAGCTCATTGCATGCTGTATGCTGTGTATACAAAATTTCAGAGGATGAAGCAAGTGGTGTTTTCCACTTTAATTAATTATGAAGTGGGTGATTTGTTTTAATTGTTTCATTGTTACCAATTGGTCATGGTGATGTAGCCAAGTTGCTTTTATCTTAATGATTTGATCGTCACATTGTCATATGTGTAAAATAAGAAGAGTCACATTATATTAAAACATATATAATATCAATAAATATGCACATGACATCTTTTTTATTAAAAAAAATTTATCCGAATAACATTATCGGAATAAAAAATTTATTAAAAATGTATTAAAAATCACGACTTGGGTATAGTTTCATTCTTCTATGAGTAATATTATACATCATACTCTCATTTTATTTTTATCCTACTATATAAGATGTGACACATTTATTATTACCATTAGATGATAAAAAATTATCTAATAAAATATTATCTAATGATGATAAATATATCACATCTTACATAGTAAGATGAAAGAAATATAGTGTGGTATATAGAATTTTCTTTTTTCTATATATATATAATCACATTTTATTCTATTTACATGGGATTTTAAATCTACAACTCTTTTATAAGAGTTATTTTTCTCTAGCAATTTACATAAGTTAAAATGTAATATTTCATTTGTTAAATTCAAATTTTAGAATTTATTTTTCAAATTAAATTATGTCATAGAAGCACTTTATAAGATATTTTCTACACACCCATTTAGAGAATATAATTTTTTATTTTATAATTATTTTACAACTTTATTTCAAATAGAAAGTAACTATATAAAATTGATATTATTTTTAATAAAATAAAAAAAGTTGTAAAATAATTATAACTTATAAAATAAAATACTGACTAAGTTAATTAGATATTAAATAAAATAAAATAAAGAATAATATTAATTGAAAAAATGCCAATGCCGAGGGAGAGGGAGAGGCCCACCATTGCGGATTGACTTTGTAAAGAGCGATAGCTGCACCAAACGTAACAATATCGTACAGTATACTGCCTTTAGTCAACTTCGTATCTGTCTTAAATGCACGCCAAAAAGATTGTTACTTTCTTAGGAGAAAACGAGGTCCACTAGGAAATGTAAATTTAATACACTGACGTGGCCGGCCCTCGAAAGCCAGCTATTAGGTACAAAATTAAAAAATTATTATTTTTTATATAAGATTAAGTTTTGATAGTGAATTAAGATAAGATTAACTGAGATAAAAATTAAAAATTGAATAAAATATTATTTTTTAATATTATTATTATTTTTAAATTTTTTAAAAAAATTGAATTGTTTATTATATTTTATATAAGAATTTGTAAAAGTTGTAATGATAAGATGAGAATAAACATTATATTCTCTAAATTTTAACTTCTTTTTTTTCAAAATATTTTTTTTATACAAGAGGACAATATCTTATAAATTTTATTTATATAATACTCATGAATATCGTGAGAGAAGCTAAACAATAGGCAGCTATAGCGAAACTTCAACTAACTCGAATTAAATTATCATGTATCTTTTGAACATAGAATATGAACGCGCATTTTTAATCTAACAATATGAAATTAGTAAAGATAATGACTTGGAGATGCTCATGGATTAGTAAAAATTAGTGGTTGATTTATGCCATTACTATTATTAAAAAATTCTTGTGTTTCTCGTGTGTTTGAGAAACACGACTCGTGCTATTATATTTTCTCAATGCCATCCATCATCAGTCAGATGCATGGATTTAGATAGTAGGTGAAGAAATTCATTGACCTAACTCATCTCATAAAACCGGTTTTACAAGAGAGGATTGTTCATTCCTTGTAAACATATCCAAGACCGAGACAATGTAGAATTATTCCTCAACAGCTAAGGATGAATGGTAGCACAACAAAAATCTTGAGAAATTGAAACAATTTCATAAACCAATCCCCACCTTTCTCTAAAATCCCCTACCGAAACTTGGTGATGGATATTCACAGATCTATAGACATCAGAAAACAAAGATTTAAGCTTTGTCTCTTTGACTTCATGATCAGGTCATTTTTCAAGGCATTGCTGGCTTCTTCATGAGCTACCTTCCTGACATTAGATGGACCAGAGCTTGATTTTCATAGAAAGAACCAATATCCCAGTCCTCAGTTGAAGATGAAAGTGTCATTAGTGCAACTACAATAGATCTCATGCTTGGTCTTAGTTGTGGATTTTCTTGTGTGCAAGCTTTGGCAAGCTGTGCCATCTGCAACAGAATCAGCCACAAAGGATTTCAAGAGCACAAAAGATTACCCAGTCCATAATTTATATATTTAGTACTGAATTAGATAGATCACCTTACTGACAGAGTCTAGTGGATAGTTATCACCAAGCCTAGGATCCACAAGTTTATGAAGATCTTCTTTTGGATCTGGCAGGCTAAGGACATCTTCAAACTGCATTACCAACTTGGGTAAATTCTCAAAAAAAAAGAAAGATTTTCTAAGGTATATCACAACTAGAAAGTAAGGGGAGGGAGTAAAAAACAACCAAGGCAACAAGTCCTGTTGCTTCGGGAACAGAATCGGTTGTCCTGACAATAGCTTGTTTTGCAGATATTAGTTCATAGAGCACAACTCCAAAAGCATATACGTCTATCTTTGGAGAAACATCACCATATTGAGCATATCTGCAAACAAGATGCTGTCATCAGCTTTACTGTTTCTGGCATATACCAAATATTGTGCTCCCAATCATTTACACATCATACATGCAGCCAAACTTGCTAACCAAAGGCTCCTAGTCTAAAAAATAAGCAAAAGAAATGTTGGAGCATCCAACTGTAGAAATAGAAGGATAACAGATTGATGAATATGTAAGACAGAGAACACGAGTTTGTAATATTAGCCCCATTTTGGATAGTGAGATGAGATGAGTTGAGATGATTTGTGAATAATAGTGAGATTATTAGTTGAAATTAAATGAGATGAGATGAGGTGAGGTATCTCTCCTTTGTATCCAAACAGACCCTAAAATGCATATGGGCTGCTTAGAAAGACTAACCAAATAAATGAAAAACTTACTCTGGAGGCATGTACCCAAATGTACCCACAAGGCGTGTGTGCAAAGAAGCACTTCCATATTCAGTGAGTTTTGTTAGCCCAAAATCTGCAACCTGTACCCACAAAATAAAAGGTTAGATTACAGAAAGTTATTTCAGATTCAACAATAGGAAGACAGGCATAGTTTTTACAACCTTTGCACGGAAGTTCTTGTCTATTAATATATTTGCTGATTTAATATCACGGTGGATGTAAACTGGAACAGTATGCTCATGGATATATTCAAGTCCTCTGGCTGAATCCAATGCAATTTGAACTCTAGTTGACCATGGCAATGGTTCCCTCCCTGAAAAATCAAAGGTACAATATACAAACATGATGAACAAAAATTTATAGAAAGAGTAATGCTAGATATAGTCCTAAGGTGTGCAAGATGCATTATCCTTCTCACCTGAGCCACGTAGATGTTGACTTAAGTTGCCATTCTCAATGTACTCATAAACTAGAAATAAGGAGCCTTCAACACAATATCCTATCAATCGAACCTGCATGAAATTCCTTCTTAGAACCTCACAGTAACTTGAAATTAACTAAGTAATCATACAAAGGAAATACATGTTTGACCAAAATGCTTGTTTGACGAGGAAAAAAAACAATTCTAATGTTGTTAAAATTTATCTTCGGCCATACTAACTGAAATGATACATTTGACGTGGTTTCACATGTTAATTTTCTGATAGTTATCAGTTGTGCCAAAGTCGAAGCCAGTTTTCTCCTGGACAAAAAGTAGATAGCTTGTCTTGCATTAACTTAAAACATGAGCAACTATATGATTGGAGCAATTTGTCAGGGCACTGAATCCAGCAACAAAAGATCAAAGGTCAACTTTCTGACGATTTAACTAATGTACAATCTACTCTAATCAAGTCGGCATAAGGCCTTGTCCAACTGTCGAACATATTTTAAATGTTTTGACGTTAATTTATACAAAATGAATCAAAATAATGATTACAAATTAGAGTGAAAGAATAATACCAGGTTCAAGTGATGAACATGTGTTAAAACCTGGAGTTCAGCAAGAAACTCGTTTGATGCTTGCATATCCATCTTCTTAATTGCAGCTTTCTGCATGATGTGGGAATTAGAAAGAGTCTTTATGAGCCATTCAATCTTGCACAAAGGGTTGAGTTTGGTATGGATATTCCAAAAATCACAAGAAAATTTACTGCCTGTTGACCTTTTGCTCTTACTTTCAAGCTAATGGGGTTCATCCTACATACTCAATGGTTTTAAAAAAAACGAAAAAAAGAGCAGGAAAACAAACCTCGCCTCTTAGTTCTGCATAGAAAACCGATCCAAAGCCACCTTGCCCAATCTTATTATCCAGACTGAAGTCATTTGTAGACTTTGCAAGCTCTTCATATGAGAACTCCACTGATTTGTCCACAGTTATACCAGTAAGTCCCGGTGAAGCACCAACAACAAGAGCTACAGTTTCTAAATTTTTGTCTGAGCTACTTCCAGAACCTATTTTTCAAGGAATAGTGACATATCAGTTACCACATGAATTGCAATTTGAATTACGTAGAAGAGAAGTGTTATTTATCATTTTTTTTTGCCATCATCCTTGCATGTATTTGATGTGGATTAAATGATGAAAGATCATTTATCATCAATTACTTATCATCCAATCATTTGATACCACGTAAGAGAATGATGAGAAGAAGCGTGAGTAAAAGGATTGTGAATAAAATTTTTCTACCCGGAAATGTGAGATCAGAACCATGAATTTGAAATGCTAAGATATCCGTTCTGCAATTTTTTATTTGCCTTTTCACTGGAACCTTATAATTAGTATGAGATGGGTTAGCTGGCCACGAAAGACCCTTAGGGTTGCGTTTTGGATGCGAATCATCCTAAACACACGCAAATAAGCATCTGATCAATTCGTTTCAACTTTTCATAAACAATTAAACATGAGTGATGCTACATAGCAGCCGTGCACATATTACACTAACTACGTGGCTGTATATGAATCTTTCATATTTTTTTTTCACTCTTACCCGCTCTCTCTCTCTCTCATCACTCATCTCTCACGTTCGCTCTCTCTCTCTCATCACTCTCTCTCTCGCATCTCTCATCTTCGCTCTCTCTCAGCACTCTCTCTCATCACTTTCACTCTCTCTCATCACTCTCTCTTGTCTGCTCTCTCTCTCTCGTCCATTCTCTCTTGTCTGCTCTCTCTCTCGTCCATTCTCTCTCTTCATCACTCTTTCTCTCTCATCGATCTCTCTCTCGCCTGCTCTCTCTCTCTCTCATTCACTATTTCTCTCTCTCATCACTCTTTCTCTCTCATCGGTCTCTCTCTCTCGCCTATGCTCTCTCTCATTCTAGGTTTCTCTCTCATCCTCTCTCTCTCATCACTCTCTCTCATTCTCGTATTCTCTCTCTTAATCGGATTAAAATTAAAATGAGAAGATGAATAATCTAGATGATGCCACATCATGGATGCAAAATGGTAGCTGCCAACAATGACTTCTATCTATATTTATTCATTAAACATATCTCAACTAACTTTATACGTCCAAACTCACTATCTACTTTTTCAATGGGACTCATACTTTTACACAAAGCTCACTCAAACATCTTATTAACTTATTACTATTCATAGATATTCTCAGATATTTTGAAATATTCTTAACATCCAAAAAGCTGTGTTTGGATGCTGAGGTGATTTTAGATGATCTAAGTTGATCTGTGAATAGTAATATTTTGTGAGTCCCATTGAGATACATTTGAATGTAAATAAATTGAGATACGTGTTTAAATATATGAAGTAAGTTGAGATAAGTTAAATTTTTTTTATGGGAAGACGTTGAAAAAGTAGTGAGTCTTATCAATAATTGGTTTGAGATAAATTGAGTTGATTTCAACAACCAAATACACCTTAAGGGCCTGGTTTTGATAAGATGAAATAATCTGTGAATAATAGTGAAATGGCTTGTGAATAGTAATAAAATTGTTTGAGTTAATATGTTTTATGGGATTTTGGGAAAGTATAAAGAAAAAGTTCAATAAAAATATTATTCGAATATTATTTTTTAATATTATTTTTGTTTTGGTATTTGAAAAATTGAATCATTTTTTATGTTTTGTTTGGAAGTTTGATAAAGTTGTAATGATTAGGTAATGACTAGATAAAAAGGAAGAAGTTAGATTTGCAATTAAAAGGTGTTTGTATTTGCATGGTGTTTAGATATTAAGATGGGATATGATAAGATAAAATGAAATGAAATGAGATAAATTGAGAAGATTTTGCTATTTAAACCAGGCCTAAATGTATTAAACTATATAATTGTAATGACTCAAAGATGACACAAACTATATACATTTCTAAGCACACACTCATGCCAAAAAAGTAGCCTCTCGTTACAAATTTACAAGTTTACAACTCCTCTTAAGTTGAGAAATTAAATATATGCGATGGAAGAATGTTAAAGCATGGAAGGACAAACAAACAAAAAGCATGTTCCAAAAGTACTTTTTGCAACTCATGACAGTTAACTCACATCATTACTACTTATAAATTCAGATGAACGACTCTTCCCAATATTCATTTTACTTTTGGATGCCTCTCTTAAAGTAAATTATATAATTAATAAAACCCATGCATGAGATTGTTCATCGAGACAGAATGGTTACCATGTGATCTGTGTTGAACTTGGGGTTGTGAAGGAAGAAATGAAGCCTCCACGACGGCCACCTTCTTCCTTCTATAAACCCCGGCATATAAACAAAAAGCTAGAATTGAAGCACCTGCAACTCCTGCAACGGATATCCCAGCAATGACTCCCCCTGAAATACCTGCTTAAAATGGCATGCATGGCATCAATCACTTTTGACCTCATGAATCATACACCAAAAGGGAGAAAAATTAAGACGTATTTTTAAGCAGTTCTTAGAGAAGACCCAACCATGCACCTGTTCTGCAAAAAAGACACATGAGGACAATAATATTGGGGTCAATTTGAAGTCGTGTTTCAAGCATATATAATTAATGGACGATATAATATGCAACATCTCAATTCAAGAGCATGTCAAGATTGTTTTACTTACTCATAAAGTGACGGATATTTTCCGTTTTGATCTGCAAAATAAGAAAGGATCATAAACTTCAAAATTGATGATTCCAAGCAATGTCGTTTCTTCTTATAAAATCACCAAAATTTGGTCCTAAAAGCTTAATTATAATACTCTCCTAACATGTAGATCGGACTCTCCAAAACAAGTGGATTTTTTACGTGGGAATAAGTAATAAGAAGTTTTATTAAGACAAGCAGAAAGTATACAAACGTAAACACCTAAATACACGTGAAAATACTTAATTGAAATGTGCAGAGTGAATGCTTCCTGTGAGTGAAAATGTTTAGAAGTATTGTTTTGATACCAAGTGAAATCATCAAACATCCCAAAAAATATCCAAAAAAAAACTATAAGTCATGAGAAAAAGGTGAATATAATCAATTATTCGTATTCTAACATCTACATGAGTCTCCGAGAAGCTAAACTCAATTATTAATGTATACTTAAGTTTCAAATTCAAGTAAATTGCACACTCCCCTCATTAGTTTCAAGATATAAGTTGACCTACTACCCCTATATACAGTACAACTGCGGGCAGTTGACCTACTTAGCCCCCACTCCCACCCCAAACTTTGCCTTGATCTCGTCGAAGAATATATAATGATGGATACCATACAATACATTTCACAATATATTAATTTTATAATATATGTTATAAAATAAGAGTATTTTTATAAAATGATGTTACTTTCATAAAAAATAAATTTACAAAAATATCCCTCCTTTTAAAACATTGTTGTGGAAGTGTTGTGAAAAAATGAAAAATGATATGTGTTTATCATTTTTCTTGAACGAATGGGTGCACTACTTAGCCATTCACCCATATAAGCCTCGAATTAAAATTTCTTCACACCATACACCACTAAGGGAAAAAAATGAAAAGATAAAAAATAAATGCATGTGTATGATATAGGGATGATGAGTAGAAATTTTCATAGCAAAAATTAGGTCTGGTTTGGATAGTGAGTTGACATGAGATGATTTATAAATAGTAATGAAATATTTGAATTAAGATAAGATGAGTTAAAAATGGTTTGAGTTAAAATGTTTTATGGAGTTTTGGGAAATGAGAGAGAAAAAGTTGAATACAAGTATTATAAAATTAAAATATTGTTAGAATATAATTTCTTAATATTATTTTTTGCTTTAGAATTTGAAAAAGTTGATTTTTTTTTTTTTTTGTATTTTGTTTGAAGGTTTGGGAAATTTGTAATAATTAATAATGATTAGATGAAAAAATTAAAAATTAAAAATTAAAAAGTGTTTGTATTTGTAGTGTTTGGATATTAAGATAAGATGCAAGGATGAGATGGAAGCATCTATATATCCAAACCGGGCCAAATCAAACTTGGATATGAGACAAAAGAGCTAGAATGAACAGTACCATTTAGATCTCAAACAAAAGTCTGATCTCGTTTGGTTACACAGATGAGATGAGATGAGATAAAAGTTGAATAAAATCTTCTTAGAATATAATTTTTTAATATTAATTTTTTTTTAAAATTTTGAAAAAGTTAAATTATTTATTATATTTTGTGTGAAAATTTAAGAAAGTTGTAATGATTATATGATCAAATGAAATGAGATAAGATAGTTTGAACTGTGTTACCAAACTAGGCCATCAATCTGATCAAAGGACTAGGATTTGAGACTTCTAATTAAGTAGGGAGTAGCTAGTGGACTTAATATGGTTTATTAATACAGGTTGAGATAAGAGTTAAGCCTCTCCATTGTCTATGATTAGAAGACTAGCTAGATATCAAGGCTTGATAACAAAACAAAACAAACCCGACCCATTGTTTTGTTTAAGACACATATACTAGCTAGTAGCAAAGATGTCACCATCACATGTCATCATGGAACCAATGATTTTTTCTTACAATATATTGACTACGTACTTTTTTAAGAGATATATGGTTTTCTAGAAGTGGAACACGCAAGCAATATTGCCTATATTACCTAAATACATACAATCATTAGCAGCACTACATGTCATTATATAGTTTAGTAGGTTTTTAATCTTCATGGTTGTTCATCATTTTTTATTGACATTCAAATGTCACAAGCAACCTCGAAAATGATTAGCAGCAACTAATTAAACGTACGTCCCCACCTCGAAAAGTTCATCATGAACTAACTGCTTCTTTCAAAAACCCTACTTTGTAAAGTGGCAAACATCCTTGGACCATGTGTTTTTATCCGATCTGTATCCTCTACCCTCAATAATTATCTTTAGTAAAAGGATCGATAATGGATTATATATATCATATCCTGCCATCATAATTACTTTAAGCTAGACACATGAGGGGCATGTCCACATCAAATTAGCTGTTAAGTTAATGGAATATGCTGATCAAAATCAAATGGTCTTTTCCATTTTTTAATTTTTATTTATTTATTTTTGTTTAAGACTATATTACCGTGTTGACGAGGCCAGCCTGATTGTATATGTGATCAAATGCCAAATTGCCAGCCAAGAAAACAAATGATATTTGTCCTTTTTTCTACCTCTAGTACTGGCACCAGCTCCCACTGCGCCCCAGTCACGATTGGCATGCATCATCTTTCGTAAAAAAATAGTCAATTTAATCACTTTATTTTTGTTTTGATCGTATGTATTATTACGTAATTTTCATCAATCATATCATATATATATATAAATATATGTCTGTGCTCTAAGATTACCATGTCTGACCAACAATGCAAAAATAAAATTACATAATTTTTCCTGCTAACATGTACTATGGTGACTATGAAATTATTTTAAGTAGTTACGACTAACCTCTAGCCGGCACAAAGACCAGGCCAGTGCCAGCACTAAAATTGGAGCCCGGGTTGTACATCTGCAGCAACTCGGCCGGCACACCGGACTCGGCAGCCACATAGGAAAAATTCTCATCGGGACGGAGCGGGTACGTGGTGAACAACCCGTACTTCTTCGAAACGCGTCGATCGCCACACGAGCAATTAACCGTGACATTAATTGTAGCATTGTCCGGAACCCTAGTTGATATGTAAGTGTTCACTCTCTGCAGCCAGTCGGCGGCGGTGAGGTTGGCAAAAGCAAACCGAGCAATCCTATCGTAGGTATCATCAGGCTGGAAAATGTAAGTAAAGGTATGGCCCAAGAAGTCACCGTTCAAGCAGTCACATGAGAAGGGCACGTTAACTCTAGCACCCATATTGATGATATTCTCGTTTGTGATGTTGGGATTGTATTTCAGGATCTGGGGTATCTTTTGGTGGAAGAGGTCGCTAATATAGGTGAGGTTTGAACCTTCCGAAACATAGTATGAGGCTAAGGCATGGCGGCAGCCAGTTATGCACTTGCCTTGGGCTTTGGGAGCTAAGAACAATAGGAAAGCATGGAAGGTTAAGAGAATGAGTGGGAGTTTTCTCTTTGAACTTTGTTGGATCATTTTGGGAAGAAAAAAAAAAAAGCAAGTTGGAGAGCATGTAGGGTGCAAAAAGATCAATGAGATCAGGAAGTCATGTGTATTAATGGTTTTGGGGTTTGGAATATGCTATAGAATGCCATGATCGATCGATAGATGGAGTGGGTTGATGTTTGTTTGTTTATTTAATATTGGAGATCAGGTACAAATTATATATGGGGGTGTCAATGTCATCATGCATGCTTTGTCCATGTTGAAAACTTCAATTCAAAGCCTGATTAAATTGGGGCTAATTAATTAATGGGAACAGAATAATTAACCCAACCATGAAATATTGTGGCTAGACGTGGAGCCTTCTTGTTAAGTAACCATAGCAGGCCTATATCTATATGATATTTCTTGTAGGACCCGAAAATTAAAATTAAAAAAAAAAAACCAAAATAACTTTAAGTTATCTTAAGCAGGAGAGAGATCAATAGTGTTCATGATAAAACATTTATTGATAGCCATATATTTATATATATTTCGGACAATATTAAATGAGTAATAAATGACATTACAATTCAATTTGATCATACAACTGAAAAGAATATCAATTCACTACAAGAAAAATGAGTATTTGTGACACTTTTTTTTGCAATGAAATGATTATTTAAGACAAAAACATACTCATTTTAGTTAAAAATAGTTATTTAATTACAAATAATTGGTCATAAATAAGTAATTTTTTCATAATAATTGAAATAACTCTAACAAGTCCAATTGTCACCAAAGTACGCGACACTACTTTGATCTATATTTACGTATTCCTTTTAATTAATCAATGAATTATTAATTAACTTAATTAAAAGTTACAAAAAGACAGCATCTATTAAACCGTGACATGATCATGAAGTAGTCCATCATGATATTATAACAGTTAACAATTTGGTAGCTCCTAATCCGTAATTACCATAGGCGCCTACGATTAAATAGTGATTAATTTCGTGTTGTTTTAACGATACAAGTGGAAATAAAACAGGATTTATCTGCATACGTACGTCGTCTTTATCATGCCTAATTTATAACTATATTATTATTTAATTAGCTCTAGCTATGGCCTTTGTCTTTATACATTTGTCATGTTTACAATATTTTTAATCTTTGTGCTTAATTTGTGGTTGAATTATTCATGTTAAATATCATCTCTTCAGCCTTTAATATATTATTACTTTAAGCGTATATAATCTTTGACGGTGATCGAGTTTTAAATAATTCACTCCTTTTCCCGAGAAACAAACAAGTAGTGTTGAACTCGACGTTAATGCTTCCTTGATCAACTGGCGCTTTTTCCATAACACATGATCTATCCAGTGCATTAATTGGTTTCCATCAGATCATCATCAATCTCCTCGTGAATTCGCCTATAAAAATTAATAAATAAAATACAATCTAATTAGGATATGTTTGGGGTAAAATGAGTGCACACGCTAAGCCCATCGAATGTTCATAGAAGATTGAAGCCCACTGCTAGCTAGGATGGAAGGGATCAGGAAAAGAAGATATCACAAAGACAAGGAATTAATCCGATATTTATAGTTAGGAGGGGACATGAAACTGTAAGGGATGAAACATAAAGCAAAAAAATAAACTAGATAGAAGAGAGGCACAACAACAAAGAGAATATGGGGTACGAAAGATTTAAGTACCCTTTAAGAGCTAGGCCCGGCCTTTATAGCTTTACTCTTTATGATAAATTTGTGTATTTCTTTGGTCCAATAATAAAACATGTGAAAGAAGGTCTATGATATATATAAGGCTTTGAAAATGAGAAATGTTTAGTCTATAAAGTGATCTTTTAAAATAGAGGTTATAAACTTGTATCACTTTCTATGAAACATTAGATCGTAAAATATTGCATTAAGACGAGTTTGTTTATAAACTATTTCTATAAAATCTTTTGATAGATATAAGTGTCGAGGGATAAAATACTATGATCCATAATTGGGCCTAGCCCACTATTAGGACAAGAAGACATACAAGATAAAGGGATAAGAGTGGGGGATAGGAAGGACGTGGCGCAGGCAGGTGATAGAAGGGTCAAAAGGAAAATATGAAGAGAAAGGAAATAGTTCACGCAAGGGAGATCTGCCACCTCATGACAGGCTAGCATGTGCACTGAAGGGTCAAACATGTAACTACCAACAGTTGTAAGAGGAGGAGCATATAAAAGGGGATGCCCAGCCTACTTCTTCTGAGGCTGACTCACACTCTCGCTCGATTAGAGCTTATTCTTCAACAAACCTCTCGAGGAAGACAAAGTCTTCAATAGAAAAAAAAAAAAAAAAAAAAAGAACTCCAACTATCTATGTACAGTGAGATATAAATAATCACGAGTGACTGTAAACACATATATTATAGTAGATTCTCCTCTCCAAACACCCGTGAACTTAGGATTGGTGCTGAACTACGTAAATCTCGGTATCTATCTCTCTTTACCTTCACTGCACTTATTTTTCATTCATCATCATAGACGTATGCGTCGACCGTACAGTCGCACCGAAATACTGTCGGAAGCTCCAAATAACACTTTTCAAGACCCAATCAACCGTTATTGCCCAAACCCGCAAAACACGAAATCAAAAATAAGTGGTCTTTATAAAATTTGTAGGGGCAGAAAAGTTCCAAGTATTGGCAATTGATGAATTCCTTTCAAAGATAAAGCATTCCACAAAATCCCAACACAAAAATCTACAATATATATGATATAATTAGATTCCAAAATCATGTTGTCAAGGTTTCATCATTCGATCATATGGACATATATTCCCAGTCCGTGAAAACGTTGTCACGGGATAGATAGAGATCGACAGCATCAAGTTTTTTTTTTTTTTTTTGTGGGTGTCTTAACAGATGAGGCTTTTGGAACAGCAAAGCCCGCACATATATTTATTTACCAACACCCGATATACAAATCTACCCAATGTCTTGAAATTGATGCACAGGACTATCTACAAAGGCACAGTACTTCACACTTTCCACAAAGGAATAGTTCTTTGCTAGATGTGTGAGTGCTTCACACAATGTCTTCAAGTCTCTTTGTTTTTACTGTTTATTTCAATTTATTTTATTTTATTAAATTATTATAATTTTTTTAAATTTTTATATAAAATAAATAATTTAATTTTTTTAATTTTAAAATAAAAATAATATTTAAAAAATATATTTTAATAATATTTTATTTAAATTTTTAATTTTAATCTCTTTATCTTATTTTATCTAAAAATAAATAAATAAATGATACATTAATGTCCACGTGTTTCTCAAAAAAACACAAAAATCGAGAAGTGTCAAATGATGTACAGAACTAATTAAAGATCAAACTGCATATTGATATTGATGGTGTCACAGGCAGGCAAGCTAGCGTCCAACTGCCAGTCCCTTCAATGTATGGGTGGTCATGTCATGTGCCCTCACCTCTCTCTTAAATGAGTCACACTTGTCATTCAAGGAAATTACCAATAAAGTGCATATATGATAACCTTTTAATTTGTTTTAATTTGTAAATTTAATTTAATTAAAAATAGAAAATAAAAAAAGCGCTTTGATTCTTGTGAAGTTACGTACTTCGCTCAATCTTTGTACCATTGAACACTAATTAATATGAAATAAGATTATTTTTTTGAATTACTGAAGAAAAAGAAAGAAGAAAAGAATCATCCGTCGTTTTAACTTGGCATCCAAAATGTGGTGGATGTAGAATGAATATTTTATTTATTTCTTATTTCTTATTTTCTTAACTTGACGAGAAATCAATCGCATCTTAACAGACGGTGCTAATTGTTGATCTCAATGACACCATTCTCGTCCGCGTTGCGTGATGAAACGAACAACTTCTTTCTTTCAAAATAAAAAGGTGGTACGAGAGCCACCAAGAGAGAGTATCGATCGATAAAAGGTACCGACACTGTAAATTAGTTTTTTTTTATTTCAAGCATTTTTTATATGTATATTTTTTAAAAATATATAAAAAAAATAAACAAACACAAATTCTTAAAAAAGAAAAGAAAAACAAAACAATCAGTACAAATAATAATTACACTTTCTCATTTTCCTTTTTCTAGAACGTCTAAATATTGCCAGTGCGTTGCGAGAAATTACTCAGGGTCTGTTTTGAGTGTGGTCGAATAGTGCATGTTGGGAATTCTTGTTCAAATTATACACAACAGTGCAATGAAAAAGAGCAGTTTGGTACTTGGCTTCGAGCAGATGTTCCTGGAAAAAGGAGCAGTCCAATCCATAAGAGTGTTCATCAAGGAGGGGACCAAGGTCGAACAGATGCTCAACGAAGGGATGAAAGTCCAGATGCCCAGACGGCATACAACGAGAACATGGAAGCCGTTTCCAATGAAGAATCTACTGCGAAAACTTATTATGGTATGTGCGTGGAAGAAGCCGTAACAGCATGGAGTTTTTATTATGAAAGTGCTTATAAGCTCTTTAGTTCCATGGGTAGAGAGATCAGAAGCAGACCAGAATCATCAAATGCTGCATACCAGATGCAGATATCGAAAGAGTTGTGAAGGTTACAAATTTCAAACAAGTTGAAAGTTTTTGCTTAAGAGTGTTACAGTTCATAAAGGAAGGAAGAAAACAGAGAGCATAATGCATGAAAGTCTGGAAAGCTTTGCACTGTGTATTGAATGAATGAAATGCACGATACAAGAAGTTCTCTTATACACACTCTGATCTAACAAACTAACATAATCCTGTACCCGAAATAGAAGACAGCTAATTAAGGTAATATGTACAAAAGTAATAAAAGAAATAAAATGGAATACAAGTAAAATACAATGGACAGATTGTTATCCTTTTCCCGAATGACTTGTAGTTGTTGTGGGTGGAAAACGACTATTAGTTTCTGTATGCTCAATGTCTAATAGCCCTCTCGCAAGATGGAGAATAGATATTTACTATTCTCATCTTGAATAAGTGTGATTGAAGGAGAGAAGAAATGAGCGCTTTTGTAAAGATGTCTGCTAGTTGGTAATGGGAAGGGACATGGGCAGTGATGATACTGCCCTCTTGGATCTTGTCTCTGATCAGGTGACAATCCAACTCGATGTGCTTTATTCATTCATGAAAAACTAGATTTGCAGCCATGTGTAGAGTTGTTTGGTTGTCACAGTAGAGTAAGGCAGCTTGTAGATGTGAAACTCTCAAGTCAATGATTGCGTATCTCAACTAAGTAAGCTGAGAACATGTGGAGGTCATGGAACGATACTCGGCTTCAGCTGAGGAACAGGAAACCACAAATTGTGTCTTTGTTTTCTGTGAAACCAGTGAGATGCCAAGGAGAATGCAATAGCCTATAACCGAGCGACGAGTATCGGGGCATGAGGCCCAGTCAGAGTCACAATATGCTTTGAGTTGGAGCTAAGATTCAAATGACAGTAAAATGCCTTGCCCAGGTGCTGCTTTAATATATCTAAATATATTGTGAGCAGTAGCTAAATGTGTAGTGGTGGGGTGATCCATGTACTGGCTCAAGAGCTGGACAACATAATAAATGTCAGGCCTAGTGATTGTTAAGTACAACAAACGCACAATCAGCCTACGATAAGAACTAGGATCTTGAAGTATTTCACCAAAAGTTTTGTTGATCTTAAAATTCTGGTGGAGGGGCAGTTTGAGAGGCTTGCTACCAAGTGTGCCTGAGTCAACTAAAATATCTAAAGCATATTTTCGATGACGTAGGTGAATCCCTTTTGAAGATTGGGCAACCTCTAACCCAAGAAAATAGCGCAAAAAGACAAGATCATTGATCTTAAAATGAGTATTAAGGAAAGTTTTGAGGGAAGCAATTGTGGCTGAACAATTTCCTGCCACAATAATATCGTCAACATAAACTAGTAAGGTAGTAAATGAAGTGCCATCTAGTTTAGTTAAAAGGCTGTAATCAGCTTTTGATTGCTCAAAACCAAAGGCTCGTGATATTATGTAACAGTTCATAAAGGAAAGAAGAAAACAAAGAGCATAATGCATGAAAGTCTGGAAAGCTTTGCACTGTGTATTGAATGAATGAAATGCACGATACAATAAGGTTCTCTTATACACACTCTGCTCTAACAAACTAACAGAATCATGTACCCGAAATAGAAAACAACTAATTAAGGTAATATGTACAAAAGTAATAAAAGAAATAAAATGGAATAAAAGTAAAATAGAATGGACAGATTGTTATCCTTTTCCAGAACGACTTGTAGTTGTTGTGGGTGAAAAACGACTTGTAGCTTCTGCATGCTCAGTGTCTAATATAGAGGGCATGTAGAAATGGTCTCCCAACAAAATCAAACTTCAAAAAAAGAAAAGTGTTGCTGGAAGATACTTGTGTTTTTTGTAAGGATAGTGCAAAAGATGTGTTGCATGCAGTTTTTAAATGCAACAGACTCAGACAAAGTTGGGATGATCAAGGCCTTTGTTTGCAATATGGGGATAATTTTGTGGATTTTGCTAAGTTGGCTAGCCAAGTCAAAGCTAGAGGAAGTCAAGAGCAACTGGAAAAGTTTTCTCTCATTGCATGGAGTTTTTGGTATAGACACAATAAGAAAATGTTTGAGGATATTAACCTAAACCCTGTTGCAACAATACACAATACTCTAGCTTTATGGTATGATCTGAAGCATGTAAGGGGTGTTGGAAAAAAGAGCAAGGGTACTTGGATTCCTCCTCCACAAGGATCTTTAAAATTAAATGTTGATGGACCATATTCTTTGACCAACAAAGAGCAGGGGTGGGAGTTTTGCTTAGGGATGACATGGGTGAAGTTCTGTTGGCAGCTAGTAAGAAAGAGTTTGCAGTGAATGATCCTCTAGAAATTGAGTTGTTGGTTATCCTAAGAGGTCTGCAATTCTGTCTATATAGGGTCATTCCAAATCTAATTATTGAAACAGATTCTCTTGTTATGGTTCATACTATTCAGAGAAATGATTCCTCCTCTATGTTTATGCTTGGTAATGTGATTAAGGAGATTCAAGAATTGATGAGAGTTTTTAACCACTAGAATATTCAGCATGTGGGATGTTTGTGCAATGAAGGAGCACACAAATTGGCAAAGTTTGCTTAGAATATAGATGATATAAATGTGTGGGAAAGATCTTGTCCTTAGTTTTTTAGTTCTGTTGTTTGGTTTGATAAACAAAGTTTGTAATGTTTTTTTTTTTTTTTTGCTGTTTAATAGAATTATTGTTATGAAAAGAAATATACTGCCTATAAAATGAAAGGATAAAAACAAAACCCTATTTTTCGTAATATTGAAATTAATAAAGTGTTGTAGTTAACTAACTAATTATTTGTCCCACGACACATGCAGGTGGAGAAGTCAAGTGACAGGCGACACCTTTACTCTGAATCGTTATTAACCGTCACGGGCAGTGACACTGTGATTACAAAGAGCTTTGATTAACTAAATTAAGGTTTTGTGGGGTCTGTTTTCATAGGTAGGTAACCCACTTTTAATTGAGTTTATTGTGCAATCGATGAGACACATAAAACCCAAAACTATGAGCCTTGCCCCACTTAATTTCCTGCGCCTGTTTTTTTTTTTTTTTGTTTAATACACTTAAATTCCAAATCAAGTAATAATAATAATAATAGGTGATTAATTTGAACTATTTTATGAATAATAACATTTCTAATCACTATATTTTTGTGAGATTTTTTTTATAATCGATCAATGTGACAATGCCCGTTTCATTTGAACTTCACATACCCGCTTCCATTTCCGAGGGAATTATTAAAAGAATTATATATAAAAAAAAGACTACGTATGTAACATTACTCAACTATAATTCATTAAAAAATGGTAGTTTAATAATTTATTTAATGCTCTAATATATATATATATATATATTGCAAGGGTGATGGAGCTGAAATTGTAGAATGCTGAAAACCAGAAAGACATAGATGAGCAAATGAAATGTTTGAAAAGTGATAATTAATATACAAAGTTATCAGATAAATTCATTTTGGAGGAGGAGAGGAAATGGTTACCCCATGGCAGTGGGTTTTTTGTTTGTATTCTTTGTTGCTTCCCTTGAATGCAAAGGAGGAATAATTTAGCAAATAAAGCAAAAAACCTTTAAATAATGTGCCTGGCCATGGCCATTGTGTAAAGTTATATAAAGTTGTTCCTATATAAAACAAGAATAGGATAAAAAAAAATATATTGTCTGATTCTAAGTCCTTCTTTTAATGCGATCCAGCTTGTAGCATATGGCAAACAGAATAGCCTAGAAACAATAATTAATAAACCTAAAAGCTTTTCAAAAAATAAAAATAAATTAACCTAAAAGTTATTGGAAGTACGTACATTTAAATACTGTTTGGATAATGAGATGATTTTAGATAAAAATTAAAAATTAAATAAAATATTATTAAAATATTATTTATTATTATTGTTTTGATATTTGAAAAAATTGAATTGTTTATTATATTTTATGTATGAATTTGATAAAATTATAATGATGAGATAAGATGAAACACTTTCACTATCCAAACTGGACTATTTCCATGTTAATATGTCACCAATCAGAATAAAGCATACGTTTTATTTCCAAGACGTCACGTCCACGTGAATTGAAAGAACTGAAAAGTGAAAAATGATATTTACAGTTTTAGGATGCATAAGTTTTACTAAATTTTTTTCTTAAAAAAAAGACAAATTTGGAGATTAATGATATTTACAGTCCTAGGATTGCAAGTCTTGTGCAATCCCTTTAAAAAAATGTATAAATTTGGCACTCATGTGAAAAAATTATTTTTTAGCAAGTTGGACTTGTATAACGTATGACTGTATCTAACATTACTCAAATATAAAAGTCACATGAAAATTATTTTTTAATGATAGACCTTATATTTTTCAAAGGGACTGTGAGGAGCCTACACACCCTAAGACTGTATCTATCATTATTTCTAAAAAATAAAATCACTTGTTTAAGAAAAAACATAAATATTTTTGTTTTAAATCTAATCATTATTATGTTTTAAATTTTGAAATCTAAAGATTATTTAAAAAACTTAGTACTGTTAAATACTAATTTAATTAAATATATTTTGACTAATTTTTATTTTCTTAACAAGTTGGAACTTATCCATGATTTTCTTTATACTTAGTTCGAATTTTCATTTCTTTTATTTGTATTTTGTATAATAATCTCCTAGGGTCATGGTGCTATGGAGTATGGGCCATCACAATCAACATAAAGTTGAGCAGATAAAAGTCTTTTTACATTGTCATAAAAAAAGAAATATAATCAACACTGTTTTCAGAGCATTCCACACCTAATAATTTATCATCAGTACCAGAAAGCAGGAAAGTCCAGCAGTAACTTTACAAAGTCAGAAAAAGGAAGAAGTCCCCACACCCTACCAATTTATACCAATTTGCCCGTTAGGTTTATATACAAAGCACAAAAAAAGTGGAAGATCGGTTGCTTTACACCAACCATGATTCGCATTCGAGGCTATTTCACCTTTGGAATGTATATACATACAACAATTTTTATATTTTTTATATACAATTATACTTTAAAACTTTTATTAAAAGAAAAACTATATAAAAAGTTGTAAAAATGATTGTAATGTATTATTACTTTTTATCTTCCCACGATCTCGTCGTTGCCTTCTCTTCGATGCAAGAGAGAGTAGGTCGCCCTTCTTTCACTATGGTCTTGTTTGTATAATAAGGTATTTTCAGATATTTTAAATAAAATATAAAAAATAAAACAATTTTTTCAAATTTAAAAATAAAAGTAATATTAGAAAATTATATCCAAACAATATTTTAATTTTATAATATTATTATTTGAATTTTTCTTTATCATTTCTCAAAATTTAATAAAATATCTTAACTCAAACAATTTTACTATTATTCACATACTATTTCACTGTTATTCACAGATATTCTAAAATATTTTAAGTGTCCAAGTAAGCTCTAACTCTCATAATATATGTTATAATCCAAGTTATATTATTTTAGCACGAAGCGAAATTCAATAATTATTCTATTCATTTGAGATTAAAGATGATATAATATGAGAAAGAGTTTTGCTGTATACAAACAAGTTTGCGTACCAATCTATATACTAATGATGTTGCCTTCATATTCTAAATTCAAATTAACAAAACTTGAAATGTGTTTCTATAATTAGGAATCAATATAAGAGCTTTATACCTCCTAATGAAGAGAAATTATGTTTGCAATCCTCATTCGAGTAGAGGTGTAACTAGTCATGTTCTGTCCAGTTTTAGGTATATTTTATAACTGAACTGGTATACGTCAATTTTGAGAATTGAAGAAATGATACCAAACTTATTCACCCCCAAAACCAATATTACCAGTTTTACTGGTTCTAGTACAATTTTACCAGTTTCTCCGATGAACTAGCAAGGTCGGGCACTTAGGAAGTCAAGCTCAAAACAATAAATCAATAAATTAAAAAAAATTGTTTAAATATAAAAATGATATGCAACAAAAATAAGAATTATAGTAAAACTATTGTAGTCTACGTACATTATTTATAAGAATCATATTATCATATATGTTAATGATAATATGATGGTTACATAAAATTAAAATTAAAAGATTTTTATATTATATTAATTTTATGTTATTAGATTATTATACATGAATTTTAAGATTTTAAAATTTCATGTTATATTAATTAGAAATTAAGCATAAGATATATAATATAAAAAATTCATATAGAAATTATTTATATATAATAAAAATAATATATTATATGAACCGGTCCAATCCGATGTAAAACCAAAAAACCAAAACTAGAACTGGATGGTTTTGAAAAAATGAAACCAGTAACAGACCGAACTGTTTTTGTACCGAACCAAATACATCAATATGGTCTAGTTCGAGGCCAGTTTACCAATTCTTACTTTTAGCCCTACATTCAGGGGACTGCCAGCGCACACCATATGTAACTGAAATGATGGAAACACATCATCTTACTAAGTGGAAAAGAAGGAATTGACGAAATGAAAAGAGGGAAAATACAGACCAATGTCCATCCTTGTCACCCTTCCTCAACGCAAGACCCATCTGAGCCTTTGTGTTACAAGGTTGGATGGCAAAAAATGATTGTTGGATACCCAACAAAGAAAATCAAAGAAAGAATAGCAAAAAATAATTCTTTAGAACCAACCAGATTTTCCGAGTTAGGAAAATACATAACAAACAACACAACAACTTTGTGCTCGTGTTACAAGGCAAGGATAATAAATAGGTTATAAAATACATGTGGTTTGCTGCAGATGGTGGTGGAGGAGAAACTCAAGTCAACAAAGGCGAACAGAGCTCGCAACAGATAGATTTTGAAAATACTCAAAATGAATACGACAATGAGAGAGTGGTCAAAGTCGATGCACGAAGAAGTCATCAATGGTGAAAGAGGCTGACGGTGGTGGACTCGACCACTGCTACTCCATAAAGACTGAAGAGAGAAGGGAGGGAGTTTTTGAGTCGATTTCAGAAATAAAGTTTGGTATTTTGAGAGAAATAAAGTTTGGCATTTTGAGAGAAGATACATATAAGGGCATTATTATAACAGTTCTGCTAGGTACAATTGCCACTTATAGTCGAAGTGCAATCGGTTGCTACATGGCAGTTACTATTCATTAAAAAAAAATCTTCTTCTTCTCGTTTTTTCTTCTTCTTCTCCCCCTATGTTTCCATTCCTCCCTCCTTCAAACCGATCCACCCACCTTCTTCGCATTTTACATGGTTTTCGTCTTCACATAAGCCTATAGAGAAATTCATTCCGCCCAACTCATCTTCGCATTTTATCTTCAGAGAAACCCATTCCGCCCACCTTATTTGCATTTCA